>APFE031488964.1:63064-116764 GCA_000404065.3 Pinus taeda
AATAGGCATTTTGAAAATTCCGAAAATTGACCAAAGGAGTCAATTTAAGTAGGCCAAAAATTCACCCAGAATCTGGCCTCGATTAGCCACAATCCGGTGCCGGTTTTGTCCAAATTGCTACCTCCTTAAGCCTGCCCAGTCACCCAAGTCAACCTTGAAATTTGACTGTTCCTAACTTTCGCATACGGGCTCGGTTTGACGAATCGTTAACACCACCGTGATCACGACGACAAAATCTTGAACACGAACCTTGTTCAAGCATAATCCAGAAACTTTGATTTTTGACCCTTTCTGAGTCCTCTTGGACTTATGCATGTGTCTGGAGCCACCTGGATCACTCTCGGCCTCAATGCAATTTTCCCAGCCAACAGCTCCTAGTAGCAGACTGCCTATTCCCTCCAGGAACTACGCAGTTTCTGTTGCCAGTGAGTGAGCATCCAACTACCAGTTCCCTGTCGGAATTGCACATTTTTTTTTGCCAATGACCCCAGCAGCTAACTACCTTTTCCCTCTGCGAATTGCATAGTTCTAGCTGCCAGGGACCCCAGCAGCTAACTACCTTTTCCCTCTGGGAATTGCGCAGTTCTGGCTGCTAGTCTTCTGGGCAGTTCCCTAGAAAAACTGCGCAATCCCTCCCTACTGACCCATCATGCAGCCCAGCCCATTCCTCTGGAAAATTGCACAAATCTGGCTATCCAGCCCCTGCTAACTATTCATTCCAGAAAATGCACAGAGCATACCTTCCTTTCCCTCCCGCAACCCAAACTGTCCCTCCCAAAATTTGCACAATTTTTCCTCCCAGCCGAGCTAAACCTTGCAGACAGTCACTGTCGACTCACATTGTCTGTCTCCATCTCTCAGTGACTCTTGTGCAATTTTCATTAGTAGTTGCCCAGAGCCATCATCCCGCATCACAACCATGCTACCTCTCCTGATCACTTGCATCTGAATGATCACATGTCATGGTAGACTAGGAGGTTTTGGATTTGATGTCATCTTGTCATGAGTGACTGCAGGTATAGGTACACCAACAAACATGTCAAGACAAAGAATGAGATCAGTGAGTGGAGCATAACCAGATGGATAGGTTCACCAATGGACAAATGAATGAAGCATGCGAAGTGGACGAACGCGACAAACATGCACCTTCGTGAACAAGTGAGCCTGTCAAGCCTTTGAGCATGAAAGCAAGGAACAACATGCTAAAGCTTCAACAATCGAACCAAGGAACATCAAAGACTCCACGCAGTTCTCCATGCAGAGGTGAAGCTATGATACACCATGAAGACGTCCATCACTCAACAGTAGCACGAATGTACTAGCATTTTCATGTCAAGTCATGTCGAGTCAAGTCATGAGTCATGTTGCCCACATCTCCACTATGGGCTTGTTGTCAATCAATGTGATGTAACGTGGAAGTCCAAGAGACCCACTTGTTGAACATAGAGTCATGTAAGTCGAAAAGTCATAGAAGTCGAATGGTCATGAGGGTAGTCAAATAGCCACAAAGGTCAGTTTCACCCTTGGCTATAAATACCCCCCTCATTTGTACATCAAAGGAATTTTCACCTCAAGTCCTCCCACATAGCCAAGAGAGTCTGTAATATTTTATTTGAGGAGTAAGTAGTGGCTCCAACACCCCGCTGATGGGGTTAGTGATGTATGGTGTAACGATGTGTCTTGGAACTTTCGCTTAATTCATAAGCCTGTTAACAGGCCAACACATTTTCACACATGTGTTGTATTTGTTGTAAGACTGATCTTTAACACTTGTAATGCATGTTGCTTTAACCTGTGTTCTACATTTGAACTGATTCATTTGTTGTAATGCATAACCTATTAATGGAAATGTGTTGTATATTCTATTAATGTTGTCTCGTTAGTGTTGACTGCTATGTTGGACATCACATAGACCATTCACATGAACCTTGCTGTAACAACCATTGCACTTGTTCAGAATGATCCATGAGTGTTGTACATGTTATCTTACCTTGTATGTTGTGACTGTTGCATCTGAGTGGACTACTCCGCCGGAAGCTGTGTATGTCCTTTTGTGTTGTGTGTTCCTAACCCTGTTGGGACTAATCCCTTTCAACCTAGAACTCACATTCACCTTCTTCCCATCATAGTGAAAGAACCATTGACACAAACACACTTACACTCACCAAGCACGCGAACCTCACTTCTCGAAGAAAAAGAGAACCACTCTCCTGTGCTGACAAGCAAGAGTTGAGGCAAATCCTTACGACAATGGTAACCGGGCCATCATATCGGATGGGACTCCCACACCAAACGGTGTGAGGTCTAGTTGGGACTTCATACTGGGGTGATCCCCTGAATGTTGGCAGGTCCAACAACGTCAACATTTCTGGTGCTAGAAGGAGGGTAGCTAGTTGTACATGGTTGAAATTCCCCTCATGCTCACTCATCAACCATCTAGTCAAGCCAGAAACTCGCACTCCCTCTCTCACAACTCAACAATTGGTTACTCCTCACCTCCCAGAATTGAACACAATATTTCATATCGACACCTTCGCTCTATCCATCCCATCACTCTCCATTTCTCGAAAGCAGTCGGACTGATCCCAAGCGTACAATATCTTCCACACATATCTATGAAGCCAAAATCCACTCCCACAGGGGTTGTTGTATCATCGATGGAAGAAGCAGTCCTTGCTACTATTGAAGGCTTGGAAGAAGTTATTGAAGACGAAGAGGAACCTCCAATCTTCTTTAAAGAGGAACAAGGCATTCTTGTGGCCTTGGGATCAAATTCTAGTATAGGAGGCAGAGGGGAAGGAAGTGGAGGAGGTGGAGGCAGAGACGAACTAACATACTCAGATCCGGAACCATCAGATTCCGAAGGAGAGGAAGAAGACAAAGAGGACGAAGAGGACGAAGAGATGGCTGACCCAAATCTTGAATGGATGACTCAGGGACCATTGGCTCTCCCGGATGTTCTGCACAAGATGCCGAAGCGAGCAGAGAGAATGAACATCAAGTTCAACCCTGATAGCGCGGTGAAGGAAAAATACCACTTAGACAACTTCTACCTATAGTTGCAGACCCTTGAGGTAAGTTATGACGACATAGCATGTAGATTATTTCCATGTACCGTGGATGGAAACGCAGCCCTTCCACCCAACTCCATACAGAACTGGGGTTCTTTAAAACGTATGTTCCTTGAAAAGTTTGTTGATGACAAGACCCCAACCATGCTACTCAAAGAATTAGGAAGCCTCAAGATGGAGGGAAAAGAGAAAGTGAAATATTTCAATCAGAGGTTTATGCGTATTTTGAACAAGTTTGCAGTAGACACCAAACCTCATGACCCCATCAATGTAGACTATTACACATCTGTACTGCCAACCACCATTGTGCAGTTCGTCAAGTGAGTTGTGAAGCCAACACTTTTAGAAAGCTGCAAAGAGGCTATTGTTGTTGAGAAAGACTTGCGTGCCATTGGAGTCATCAATGATGAAGAATCAACAAAAGACTCCAAGGATGCGAGCAGAAAGCCCCAAGAAATGGCGAGCAACGACTGAGACAAGGAAGCAATTGATATTGAGACCCTCACTCGCCTTGTCAAGAACTTGACCACCGAAATGTCTGAACTCAAGCAACAGAGGACGAACACATTTGCAAGTAGCCATCCACCCAGACAGAGATAGGAAAGTAGTTCATCAACCAGCTTATTAACCAACAACTGGTTCAGTTCCAAATTTGCGGAGAAGCCTCTGTTCCAACTCGATCAATGCACTGATCCTAAGTTATGTTCCTTCCATGAAGAATTTCATCCCGAGAAATCTTGTTCGGATTGGAAGTTGTTACCCTTGTCTGTAGTCATACACTCAATGCGGATGGTGACATATAGGAGTAGCCAGAAGATACTAATGATAATGAAGAGGCTGCACCTGATGAAGCACCAAGTTTTGGGCATGTGGTGAACGCATAACAGTGCTTGCAAGTAGTCTCGAAGAGGAACACTGAGAAGCAGCCCCAAAAGAAAAATGATCGTTACCATCTTAGGAGTAAAGGGGATCCCCCTACACTTGAGGAGATGCAAGAGAAAGTGAGACAGCTGATAAAGAAGGTCGATCCACTGGCTGCCTCAAAGCAACAAACAGAAAGCAAGTATGGGAAGACAGTAGTGGATAAAAGTACATCCATAGGCAACAATTTGCAAAACACTCTGTTGGACAGCACGAACATTCGTTCCACCCCAGACACCTCGGTGGCTGTACCACCTCTAGATTACAACATAGTCGATGACGTGAAGAAAACTCAAGCGAACATCAATTTGTTCGAGTTAGCCAAAGTCTAGAGTCAGGGAGACATCCTGCTGCGCGCATTGGGACAAACAACAATAGAAAATGCAACCTCTACCAATAGTGGAGCATGCACGCCTCCAGCGTCACTATCCATTGTGCTCAATACACTCCGGATGGAAGAAGAAAACTCATGGATCCCCCCATTCATGCTTTCATTTGAAGTTTTCATCTACAATGTCCACAACTGCTTGGTTGATTTTGGTGCAAAAGCTAATGTCATGCCGCTCTCCATTTCTAAGAAGATTAATGCACGATGGAGTGAAACATCCGCGAGAATCATCCAACTTGACAGAACATTAGTACCATCCATTGGTGAACTATGAGATGTGATCATCCGACTATCCCATGATAGTCGAGTCCACTACTGCATCAACATAGTTGTTGTGGACATACTGAAAGCATATGGTCTGCTACTTAGCAGAGACTGGTCCAATAAGCAAGATGGATACTTTGCTACAAACTGGTCTCACATGTGGCTTCCGTACAAGGGAAAATGCAACCAAATCCAAGTGTTATCCGAGAGGTATATGAAACACAATGTCACTCCCCTTAACGGCGAGAACGAACCATTGGATTTAGCAGAACTCATGTTTGGTAACTGCCTCCTAGAAAAGACATTGGAGTGTCATCCTGCATGGCCTACTCCACCTCATCAGACAAGCAATTGGGACTCCTTCCTCACCCAACTGATGATAATGAAACCTTTTTTTTTTTTTTTTTTTAGTAGTAGTAGTAGCAACAACAGTAGTATCAGAAGTACCATCGTGCTAAATGATCCATGTACAAACAAGTTGTGGACCATGAGTCTTGACAAATCAAGAACATGTGATGGCTCAAGGACCGAGTTTATCTAAGTCATCCAAAACAATGGAAAATGCATGATTTCAAGCTTTTTGAAGGTCGAAGTCACAAACAATGATGTTGAAGCACTCAAGCTAAACACACGAAGGACGAACACTATGAAAAAATGAAGCACCCTTGAAATCTACCATGATCCAAAGATGGCCAATATTGGTACAAGTTACACAGTGCAGCAGCAACCAATTCTTGACCACTTGATCAAACAATACCGAGATGGGTCTACATGAGTAGATGATGACCTGAGTACCCATTGCACGTAAGAAATCCAACATGAAATTCCAGGTAAAGGAGGATACAAGCCATTGCAGCAAAGAACAGGTAACACATACATGTTGTTTGTCCTCCTTTTTCCGAAAAGATTGACTAACATTTTAAGTGTTTGGATTACTTGCAAAGTTCGTCATCATACTTGGTTTTCAAATTTAAATCCTGCACATAAGAAATCTGGGAAGATACGCTTACGCATTGACTTCAGAAACTTGAACCCTTCCCGGAATAAAAACAACTACCTCGTGCCATCATCCGAGCCCATGTTGCATGTAGTACCTGAAACAGTGGTGTTGTCTTCACTTGAAGGTCTTCTCGAATGCCACCAGGTTCCGGTAATGGAGCCCGGTGGACCGACACTGGTCCATGAGAAACTTGGCTCACACACGTATCATTTGAAATCACTTCACGGGATGATTGATAATCTTCCTGTCAACGGCCAAGTTCTCAAACATTAGTTTCAGTAGGTCGGGTTGCGCCCATGCCATGTACATAGTTTGCTTATTGCTTGTTGTTTCATTTGGTTTGTTTTGCTTATTATTTTTGCTTTTGCTTTGTTTGATTATGCTTACTATTTTTGTTCACGTTCATTTTGTTTGTTTGATATATTACTATTTTTGTTTCCGGAAAAAAGTGTTGCCAAATACTACGTTCTGGCTTTTAAATAGAGTATGTGGCTGAAATTTGAAGAGACTTGTGACACTACAGCACTTGGCCAGTCTTGTGTCCATTTTCTTTGTGCTTGGTTACAACCTTCGACCAATGAAGTCCTGACAGAAAATATGAACTGTTTGTAAGGGAAGCTTTGGTCCAACCGTGAACCTTTGTCCACACTGGGAAGCCCCATGCCTGTACTCAGTCTTCTGCTCTATGTGTTTAAGCCAATCCAACTAGTAGAAACGAAGAAGGAGAAAAATCTAAATGAGCAAACCTATGTTAGAGGTCTTACATGCTTCTCTAAATGAACAACCTTTGCTTCTCTCAATGATTTCGGGATCCCTCTTCCGCCCCAAAAATAAATAAGTGCTTATGTATAGTTCTCTTAAAAAATACAAAGGCAAGAGAAGAGGAAGGCTTCCTGCACAGAGAGGTGAAGCTTTCAACTCCCTTGGGGTACTGACCAGGCTCACTGGAAGTGGAGAAATGTGTGTGTTCCTGTGTGACTCTGCCAGGGTAATGTCCAAGCCTGCTGGTAGCGGAGCAACACTAGAGATGAAGGCTTATACTCTGAAAATATTCAACTCGTGAGCTAAACTACCCTTCCCAGATTCGAAACAATGAGATTCAAGCTGAACTTTTGATTATGTTTAAGTGAGTTGGCAAAGGGTGAACCATGTATGTCCATGGGGTAAGTGGGGGAACTGAAGTAACCTGCACAACGATTCAATACTCTCCGAAAGACCAAGGCCTTGTGCTAACAATGAACGGAAACAGAGAAGATAGAGTTGTACCAATGTGTCGCCAAGTGTTGTGGCGGCTACAACCACCCTCCAAAATTTTGGCCTGCACCAATTTCGGAGCTTCCCTTGAAGAGTTTCACTTGATGTCTGCACACACTCGGGTTCACTCCGTGAGCTCGTGTGAGCCTTTACATTCGCCTTGCTTGTTTATTGCATTCAAGTCCTTGCATTTTAATGTCTAAGTCATGCTTGCGACTGTGTTCTGGTTATGCTCAAATTCTTTGCTTCGTATGTGTTTGTAGTGTTTGCCATGAAAGCATCTGTCACACTCACACACGAAGTACATTCATTGTTGTGCAAGCGTCATCTCGATCATGACCAATCAACCACGAGTGTCACTCTTGTCGCTTGCACCGCTAGTCAGTCATGTTGAACATGTGTATCTAGATTGTTTGGTTGTTTCGTTGTCAAGTCATGCAAGTGTGTGTTCATATGATCACCTATGCATCTTTCGACTGTTCACACACTTAGTCATTTTTTCTAAAGTTTTGACAACGAGAACTCCTCACTGATAGTCAGACCATCACCCTACTTTCGACTCAATCGACTGTCAACCAGAACAGCACAGAAGCACCAAGCTCGTCATTTCAAACCGCGCTGCCCGCAAGCAATTCAATCAACTCTCATGTTGGCCACCCACACAGTCGGACCTGGCAATCACCCTGGGACTGACTCCCCTCAAAAATTGGGCAGAGGCCATTGACCTCACCCGTTCAACTGACTGAGGAGATTATGCAGACAGACCAGACAGACACCAAGTACCCAACCCTGTATCCTTCAAAAAATTGCGTAGTTTTCCGAGTCATTCATCCGGACAGTTGACCAACTGTTCATCTCAGAAATTGCACATTCCTCATGAGTAGGCCTTCCATTGCCCATTAGTCATCTCAGCTCAGAAATTGTGCAGAGATGATCAGCAAGACGGCCTCCCGGCCTTAGTGCAGTTTTCCCAACGAGCATCTCCTAGCAGCAGACTACCTGTTCCCTCCAGGAATTGTGCAGTTTCTGTTGCTAGTGACTGAGCAGCCAACTACTAGTTCCCTCTGGGAATTGTGCAGTTTTAGCTGCCAGTGAACCCAACAACCAACTAGCTATTACTTGTTGTAATTCCACAGTTCTGGCTACCAATGACCCCAGTAGCAAACTGGCAGTTCCCTCTGGGAATTGCATAGTTCTGGGTGCTAGTCTCCCGGGTAGTTCCCTAGAAAAACTGCGCAATCCCTGTTTGCTGATCCTTCATGCAGCCTGGCCCGTTCCTCTAGAAAATTGTGCAAATATGGTTGTCTAGCCCCTGCTCACTGTTCATTTTGGAAAATGCACAGAGCATGCATGTCTTGCCCTCTTGCAGCCAGAACTGTCCCTCCAAAAATTTGTGCAATTTTACCTCCCGGTCGAGCCAGACTTTGCAGATAGTCACTGTCGACTCAGATTGTCTGTCTCCATGTCTCAGTGACTCTTGTGCAGTTTTCATCAGTAATTTCCCTGAGCCATCATCCCTCATCACAGCCACGCTACTTCTCTCGGTCACCTTTATCTAAATGATCATATGTCATGGTAGACTAGGAGGTTTTGGATTTGATGTCGTCTCATCATGAGTGACTGTAGGCACAATTACACCAACAAACATGTCAAGATGACAAACAAAATGAGCGAAGGGAACACATGCAGATGGACAGGTTCACCAACGGATGAATGAACAAAGCATGCGAAGCAGACGAACGCGACGAACATGTACCTTCGCGATCAAGTGAGCCTGTCAAGCCTTCCAACACGAAAGCAAGGAACAACATGCTAAAGCTTCGTCAAGCGAACCAAGGACCATCAAAGACTTTGCACACTTCTCCATGAGAAGGTGAAGCTATGATACACCATGAAGACATCCATCACTCATTGGCACTATTCCTTGACGTGCACTCCAGCAGTAACACGAATGTACCAACATTGTCATGTCAAGTCATGTCGAGTCAAGTCGTGAATCATGTTGCCCACATTTCCATTATGGGCTTGTTGTCAATCAATGTGATGTAACGTGGAAGTCCAAGAGACCCACTTGTTGAACATAGATACATGTAAGTCAAAAATTCATTGAAGTCGAATGGTCATGAGGGTAGTCGAGCAGCCACAAAGGTCAGTTTCACCCTTGGCTATAAATACCCCGCTCATTTGTACATCAAAGGAATTTTCATCTCAGCTCCTCCCACATAGCCAAGAGAGTCTGTAATATTTTCTTTGAGGAGCAAGTAGTGGTTCCAATGCCCGCTGACGAGGTTAGTGATGTATGGTGTAATGATGTGTCTTAAAACTTTCGCTTAATTCAGAAGCATGTTAACATGCCAGCACGTTTTCACACATGTATTTTATTTGTTCTAAGACTAATCTTTAACGCTTGTAATGCATGTTGCTTTAACCTGTGTTCTACATCTAAACTGATTTAGTTTTTGTAATGCATAATCTATTAATGGAAATATGTTGTATATGTTGTTAATGATGTCCCATCTATGTTGACTACTCTGCCGAACATCAGACAAACCTTTCACATGAACCTTATTGTAACAACGTTTCACTCGTTCGGACTGATACATGAGTGTTGTATGTGTTATCTTACCTTGTATGTTGTGACTGCCACATTCGAGTGGATTGCTCTGTCAGAAGCTGTGTATGTCCTTTTGTGTTGTGTGTTCCTAGTTGAGTTGGGACTTATCCCTTTCAACCTAGAACTCACCTTCACCTTCTTCCCCTCACAGTGAAAGAACCACTAGCACAAGTACACTTACACTCACTAGGCACGCGAACCTCACTTCTTGAAGACAAAGCGAACCACTCTCTTGTGCTGACATGCAAGAGTTGAGGCAAATCCTTAAAAAAATGGCAATCGAGCCATCATACTGAATGGGACTCCCACACCAAATGGTGTGAGGTCTAGTTGGGACTTCATACTGGGGTGATCCCCTGAATTTTGGCGGGTCCATCACCATCAATAGGAGTATAAAACACATGATGGCTTCCAACCCCAATTTTTATTATGAGGGTTCTTCATCTATCTCTTGCACTGATGCATCCAACCCCTTTCACTATGTTCCTCCCTCTTTGGAGTCTATTCAAGGAAAGGGTAAAGGTGAAATGAAAAATAAGGGTGATATCAAAATTTATTTCACACCCCCTACTCCCTCTGATAGTGCGCATGGTTCTAAAGCTAATAGAGGTCAAATGAAACCCACTTTAGATGACGTGGAAGAAAGAATTGAAAGAAATTTCTTGTGATTACATAGTTAGATGGTGGTATGATGTTGATATCCCCTTTAATGCTTCTCATTCACCATATTATTAACCTTTGTTTGATGCCATATTTGTTGTTGGAAGGGGTTTCAAAGGCCCTACTATGCATGAGTTAAGGGGATCTCTTTTGCAAAAAGAGGTTTTTTCCATTGAAGAATATTTGAAAGATTTCAAAATCTCATGGGAAAAAATAGGAAGTACCATCATGTCAGATGGATGGAATGATCAAAGGAACTGTACCATCATAAACTTTATAATATTTTTCCCACGAGGAACCATTTTTCTAAAATCAGTTGATGCATCTGATAGGGTGAAAGATGCAGACTTGTTATTTCAGTTAGGTTGTTGAAGAGGTGGGGGTGGCTAATGTTGTTCAAATCATCACAGATAATGCCTCTAACTATGTTCTTGCTGGTAAAATGTTAGAGGAAAAACAAAAAACCATCTTTTAGACCCCATGTGTTACATAATGCATAGACATTATGCTTGAGGATATTGGTAAAACAGATTGTGTCAAGAACACTGTAGAGCATGCCAAAATCATAACAAAATATATCTACAATCACTCATGGATTTGTAACACGATGAGGAAACACACATGGGGCAGAGACATTATCAAGTCTGGAATTACTAGATTTGCAATTCATTTGTTGAATTGAAATCTATGCTTTCCCAACATAGAAACTTGCAAAGGGTGTTTTCCAGTGATGAATGGAATTAATTTCAATTTTATTGCAAACAAGATGGCAAAGATGTGAGAAAACTAGTTAATGAAGAAATATTTTGGAAAAAGGAAACAAATATTGTGAAGGTTGTTGAGCCACTGGTTAAGATGTTGGGGTTGGTGGATGGGAAAGGATTGGCTATGGGCTTCATTTATGAGGCTATGGAACAAGAAAAGGAGAAAATAAAGGCAACATACAAGAATAGAGTGGCCAAGTATGGGCCCATTTGAGAAATCTATACATGCAGCTGGGTTTTTTCTAAATCCAAACTATCATTATAAATCTCTAGAGGAAGAAGCTTTGACTAGGGAGGTTAGAGATGGATTGATTGATTGCATGGTCCCTAAGGAGAGTGACCAGCTGGAGATACACAGACAGATCACTTGTTTCAGCAAAGCCATAGGTACCTTTCGTAATAACCTAGCAAGGATTGCAATGGAAGATGAGTCAGGTAAACAAACAATTTCAATTTTTAAATTTTTATGTTGTTAAATTGTTTATAATTTGAAAGTTGGATATAATTTGTTGAGCTAACTCATTACACAACTATGTTTTTTGCAGCACAATGGTAGGAGGCATTTGGTAGCCATTTTCCTCAATTGTAGAAGTTTGCAATCTGTATTTTGAGTCAAACTTGCAGTGTGATTGGGCGTGAGCGCAATGGATCTGTCTTTGAGAGCATTCACACGAAGAAGGGAAATTGTTTGGAGCATAAACAATTAAATCATATAGTCTATGTCTAATACAACCTCGGGCTAAGATGCAACCAATTGTTGAACCAAAGACCTAATACAGATCCATTGTGTTGGAATATATTGATAAGTTGCAGCAGCTACAACCACCCTCTAAAATTTTCCCTATGCTTCGTTTTGGAGCCACCCTACTAAAATCCCAGCAACTTATCTTACGCTGACCTAGGTACTTGTCCTTTCAATGAGTTTTATCTTTTGCTTCGTAGCTTGTGTTTGGTTACTTTCCTTGTTGTCTAACCACAAGATGACCTCTTGAATTGGTTACAATCCGGTTCTACGCTTACCTTAGTGAGCTGCACAATCCTAGAGGGCAGCCAACCTTACTCTCGGGAAATACATAATTCATCATTTAGTCATTAGGAAATTGAAGCATTATTATGAGTAGTTGAAGCATAAGGCCGAGCCTAAGAAATATTGGAAAGTGAATGACAAAGATAAAGGAAAGTGGCCACTGAAGCGAGTAAGACCTCAGGATGTAGGTGAGAAAGAGAATGTGGTTTCTTATAAGAAGCTTAATGGAATAGAGAAGAGACATGGACCTCAACCTGGAGAAATGCATAATAAAGGTAGTGGCAGAGAACCTTTGCGATGTTGGATTTGTGGAAAAGATAATCATAAGAAGGATTTTCTTTTGTATGAGGGTGGCAGACTCAGGAGGCACAAACAGTTGGGGATGTGGGTCAGAATATCCCTTGGATATATGCAACATTGCATAATAGGCATGTTGATCATCATGCATCTATTATCGAGAAAAGAAAAGAGTCCATCATCGGGTGAGATATTTTACATTTGAGTCGAACGTTATGTTTACTTCAGCACACCTAAATGTGCTTCTGTTGGGATCATATAGTATGTTCTTAGATATAGATTGGTTGTATACTCACAGGACCAAAGTATATTTTTATGAGAAGGTTATTAAGTGCCTAGATGATGATCAAGAAAGAATAATTTTTCAGGGAAATAAGAAGCCTACATAAGTGATAATTGTTACACCTATGTAGGAAAAACACAGTGGTAGGAAAGGGTGTGTATTGTTTGCAATGCATGTTTCCAATGAAAAAGGTGTGTATGTTGAGGATGCAGAAGCCTTGAAGAGGTATCCAATTTTGCAGCAGTTTTAGGATGTATTTCCCATGGATATTTCAAAGTTCCCACCTCATAGGGAAGTGGATTTCTCTATTGAGTTAGTACTAGGAGCAACATTGGCATCAAAGACATTATACAGGATGATCACTCTAGAGTTGGTTGAATTGAAGTTGCAGTTGAAGGAAATGCTTGACAAGGGATACATAAGGCCAAGTGTATCACCTTGGGGTGCACGAGTGTTATTTTTAAAGAAGAATGATGGTACTCTCATGTTGTGTATTGATTATAGAAAACTAAACAAGGTGATCATAAAGAACATGAATCCATTGCCGATGATTGATGACTTGTTTGATCAGTTGAAGGGAGCAGTAGTGTTCTTGAAGATTGATCTAAGATCAGGATATCATTAGGTACACATCAAATAAGAAGACATCTACAAAACTACATTTTGTACCAAGTATGGGCATTATGAGTTTTTTGTGGTTCCTTTTGGTTTGACTAATGCTTCAACTACTTTCATTTTCTTGATGAATAGTGTGTTGCATCCTTATCATCACAAGTTTGTGATCGTGTTCATTGATGATATATTGATATATTCTAAGAATGAGGAAGAGAATGTAAAAAAATTGATAACTATGTTAATATTGTTGAGAGAGCATCAATTGTATGTCAAGCTCAACAAGTGCAGTTTTTTTCAGACAAAAGTTCATTATTTGGGGCATGTTATTTTAAAGGAAAGTATAACAGTGGACCTGGAAAATATCAAAATTATCATGGAATGGGAAGCTCCTAGGAATGTGGATGAGGTGAGACCATTATAGGACTATAATATTACTACTAGAGGTTCATCAGGAACTTCTCATGAATTTCCTATCCTATTACATCATTGTAGAAGAAAGGAAAGAATTTTGACTGAACTAAGGAGTGTGCAGCTAGTTTTGAGCAATTGAAGCATTTGTTTGCAAATGCTCCAGTCTTAAAGATTGCAGATCTAGATAAAGAGTTTGTGGTATGTATAGATGTTTGCAAGACAGTACTTGGTGGAATCCTGATGCAGAAAGGAAAAGTTGTATTCTATGAGTCAAGAAAACTGAGTGAACATGAGCAAAACTATGTGACTCATGATCTTTAGTTGGCAACTATTATTCATGCCTTGAAGATGTAGAGGCATTATCTTCTTAGCAGGAGGATGTTTCTAATGAGTGACCACATTGGACTAAGGTACTTGTTTGATCAACCTAATCTAAATTCCAAGCAAGATAGATGGTTCGCTACCCTCAATGTGTTTGACTTCAAGATCAGGTACATCAAGGGTAAGGAGAACATGGTTGCAAATGCTCTTAGCATAAGAATACAGGTAAATCATATTGCAGTTGTGAGCTCTTATGGAATAGATTTGTAGGAATGAATCTTGTAGGCAGAGCAATAGGATGACAGGTATCAATAGCTAAAGTACATCTTACAATAGCATGGTACAAGTGATCAAGATCACATGGATTATCATCTCACAATAGATGGATTGGTGAGATTTAGGGACATGATCTATGTGTTGGATTATAGTGAGTTAAAGAAGCTTATTTTGAGGGAGTCTCATGTCAAGCCATATTCAAGTCACCCAAGCTAACAAAATACATTCACAACTATCAAGAAGTTCTATTATTGATTGAATTTGAAGAAGGAGGTGGCCAAGTTCGTCACAAGATGTTTGGATTGTTAGAAAATAAAGGTAGAGTGTAAGTATTTAGGTGGTTTATTGCGGTCGATTCTGATTCCAAAATGGAATGGAAGGTCATTTCCATGGAATTCATCGCAGGTTTTTCGAGGACATCTAGGCAACATGATTCCATTATGGTTGTGGTTGATAGGTTGACCAAGGTAGCTCACTTCATTCCAGTGAAGTATACTAATTCAACTAGTGAGGTAGATCACGTCTTCATTAGGGAAATAGTGAGATTGCATGGTGTTACCAAGAAGATCATATCATACAAGGATGCCAAGTTCACTTCTAGGTTTTGGAAGGAGATTTTTGTAGGCTTCGGGACAAAGTTAGATTTTAGAACAACTTATCATCTGAAGACACATGGGAAGATAGAGAGAGTGAACATGATTCTTGAGGACATCTTGAGGATGTATGTTATGTATCAGCAAAGGAAGTGGGAGGAGTATCTTCCACTAGTAGAGTTTTCTTACAACAATGGGTATCATGAGTCACTGAGGATGATTCCATTTGAGGCTCTCTATGGGCAAAGTTGTAATACTCCCATCAGCTGGAGTAATCCAGTGAACAAGGTATTGATTGTGCTGGCAGAGATGGAACAAGAAATGCATGTTATCAAGAAGAATCTAAAGGCAACACATGATAGGCAGAAGAGTTATGCATATAAACACATAGCATTCAAGGAGTTTTAGGTTGGGAGCACGTGTACTTGTGCATCAAGCTCAAGAAGAGATTCTTGAGGATTTGATCATGTGCCAAGTTGACACCTCAGTATTACAAGCCTTTCGAGATCCTTGAGAGGATTGATTGTGTGGCCTACAGACTTGCACTACCACCAACAATGAAAGTCCATGATGTTACTTAAGGGATATGTGAAAGATGTTGATCATGTGATTCACTGGTTTGTATTGTAGGTTGAACCAGAAGGAGAATTCCTGTCAGAACCTCAGTGCATACTATTGGGTCTTGAAAATGTCATTCATTTCCATTACACTTTCACTATTATGTCCATTATATCACCTCCATTTCACCTCCATTTCACTACTATGTCACCACATTCATCCCACTTTCATTATCATTGGGCCACATTTATGTTTTTCCAATCTTTATTAATTCTAAGCCTTTTAAGTGAATTTGTGGTTAAAAATTAGGAAATAATGTGCATAAGCTTATACCTAACCAATGGGTTGAGATTGTTGACATGTGTAGGTTGAAAGGAGGCTTCTAGAAGACCCTTATGTGGCACTCTAAGGCCAGATTCGAATTTGAGTGGAAAGAAACATGGGATCATGAGGATATGTGTCACATCTCCTAATTGTATTGTAACTCTAAAAAGACATGTGTCTTATTAGTTCCTATTTTGATTAGGACTCTAGAGGTAGAGAGAGAGATTCATGGATTATCATTAATGAGATGGCTCTCATATTTTTGTATAAATAGGAGATCTCTCTCCTTCATTTGTTAGTCTTTTTAGTCCCTAGTTCTTAAGATTGTAGTTCTTCCTTGATGGCTTTTGAAAGCTTTAGAAAACTTTGTTGTACTTTGTACTTTTGAAGAATTTGAATAAAGCTTTTATGTTCTCAACATGGAAGGAGATGTGAAGTAGATGTCATAGAGCACATTAGAATGTAAGGTAGAGTAGATTTCATTTTGTAAATATTGCTTTGTAGAATGTAAGGTAGAATAGATTTCATTTTGTAAATATTGTTTTGATTTGATTTAATTACTTTCAAGTTTGATAGATTAAATTTTTCATTCATACAATTTAAATTCATGCAAGTGTGTTCAATTTTGCTTTGATTTCATAGGTAGCAGAGGGCCCCTGCCTTGTATAGTTGTCATTTAATTTTGCATTTAATTTTGTTATGCCTATGTATATTAGTTGTACATAAATTGCTTTCAAGTTGATTGTAGATTAGTGATGCACATAGCCTTTTAATGACTAATGACATGATAGAATCATCTTGTCCTTTTATTGAAGCAGCAAGGATACTGGGTCTCATAGTCACTAGCTCATTGTTTGGTTATTGCATTTTATCTTGATTGAACTAATGACATGATAGAATCATCTTGTCCTTTTGCTAGAGCAGCAAGGATACTAGGTCTCATAGTCATTAGAAAACCAACAAGAACAAAACCCCAAAAAACAACATAAACTATAAAACAACGAAGTAAGAGAAAGGTTAACTAAGCACATATAGTGCACCACACTTCATCAGTTTACGATACCCGGATTGATAATTTATGTAGAGCAATTTAAGACATTAAATTGACTAGACAGGGGTGTTTCTACTCCAAATCTTAATTCTTCAAGAATCCTGAAATGATAGCCATAGAAAACACCATATCTACCCTCACATGAGATGTATTTGATTAGTTGGAAGCATACCTCACTCCATGGATATGGCAGACTGTCCCTCTTGACTCCATTTTTGTCCTTAGTGGGTTCCTTATCTTCTAAAAAGAATTTTCTTTTGGCAACCTGTCTATCTGCTTTGTCTTCTTTTCTCCATGGGACTCCTAGGGGAAGTGTGGTGACCCTGCTGATGAGCTGAGGAGTGAGATCTATAGTGAGGCCCCTTATTACAATAGTGGCATGTATTTTAGTGTGTGCAATGAGGGAGAGAGAAAATTCTTGAGCCATCTCATCATCATACCCTCTAAATTTTTTGAAAAACCCCATCCAATTATGTGTTGTGAAGATTTCAAGCACTTGGGGGTGTTGTCGGATTCTCACAGTGTTTGTGGGCTCTCTCTTATTAAACCGTCATGTCATCTTGCTGCTAAAACTTGAGGAGAAAATGAGACGGTTGAATCAAATTTTCAAATGCAGGAGAAAAATAGAGATTACTGTGTATTTAATTCCCTTTATGCAGTTACTAAATTGACTCAAATTTGGAGTATCCTTGGTTCATTTACTTGCAAATGGTAATGTAAATTTAGAGCCTACCTATTTAGACTAGTTACAGTGGCCAACTCCTGTGATATCCCTTATGAACTCTTCTCTACCAATCCTTACAAATAGTCTCTGTGTATCTTGTAGACTGTATCCTGTAGGAATTCCTGTGCAATGAACAATGGATCTCTACTTCCGGTGGGTGGCCTGGCTTATGAGAGAGACTTGAGTGAGGGAGTTTTGAGGAGGTGAAATACATGAATGCATGGGAATGATGTTTTATTTCCTCTTATGGTGATTCAAGGTGAGATGGTGTGCTGGAAGTAAAGGTACGCTTCCATTTTTGGACCGTTGGTCCCCACTACCACTTCATCATTTCCCACTCCTCGTAATCAGCTCCCACCTTGTAGATCCATAGTTTAACTGGATTTTTCCCTACTCCTCTATCTTTGAGTTGACTACAGCCACATCTAAGAGGACACCCGATTGTGCATGTGTTGATTCAATGAAAGTGGCCAAGTTAACTGGCCACCTTTTCACTTATAAACCAACTATCTCGTAACCCTTACGATTTTTTACTACATGATGCATGTGAGAGAGAAAGTGAGATACTTACCTGTGGTTTCAATGCTATGGTGTAGTTGTCGAAGACTAGAGGTGCCGCTGTGTATATCTGCTACATGCCATTCTTCTTCCTCATATTGTTGTTTTCTAATGGTTTCTTTGTTTTTGCAAGTATTTGTGGTTGAATATATGATGATGCTTCTTTAGAGCTCCTGGATCATCCTAGTGAAGACTTTTTGTTGGTGTGATTCACATTCTGTGGGATAGGCTGCTATAGGATTTCCTGCAAGATGTCCTGTAGTTTCTTCTCCCTCAAAATTCTTTAATCATTTTGCTTGTTGGGCTATGAGGATGGTTACATGGATAGAAAGAAGGAGTGGGAGTGTGGAGATTAAAGGATACTCAGGTGATTCTCTTTACTCCTCTCCATTTCCTTTTTCTTTGAAGACTAAAAAAAATTGTTGGAAATGGTTTTTTTTTTGAATGATGAGTGCAAGGATGATGATGGTGGACGAGATATGGTGCTAGATCATGGAGATTGTGGATTTTAGGGACCTAACAAGTCTGTCATTTGCCTTCAGATTTCTTCCTGTAGGATTTTTGGGTCACCGTAATTCCTACAGGATCATCCTATAGGTTTTTAGGGGATGCTGTAGGAATATAGGGGATCCTATAGAAAACACAGTCTTTGTATAAATTGAAGAAATGGAGTGGAAAAATGGCAAAAATGATGGAGGGATGCATGGTAAGGAGTGAAAAAATGAATATGTGAGTGGCAAGGCTCTCCTTGGGATCCTCTTTTGCTCCTTAACTTTCCTTCTCGCCCACCTACAAATGGAATTTTCATGAATTTTTTTTTTTTTTTTTTTTGAAAAATAGCTAGGCTATCTTAGAGAGGTTTTCACCGTAGCTGTTTTCCCTGGGCTCCCCAGGGAAGGTTTTCACTCAGGGATCTTCTTATTATATTTTTCTTTTTGTTTGTTTTTGTTTGCTTTTCGTTTGTTTTTTTTTTTTTGTCATCACTACGCCGCCTCAAGAGGTTTTCAACCCAAAGATGGGACTCACACGCCTCATGAAGGTTTTCACCTAAGTCTTTATTCTTTTCTCCTTTTCCTTAGTGCTGTGATGAGGGAGGAGCTGGAACTTGCTCCATTATCATCACTATTTTATTGATATCATCAACAAACTCTTGTTTTGTTAAAGGTCTCTTGTACATTTTCAATCGGTGTCCATTAACAAGCAAAGGAATGGCTTCTTCATATATGGTTATGATTTGCACTGAACCATTATCATGGCATCTCTCCACAACATAAGCTCCAAGCCATCTTGTCCTCAGCATGCCCTTGAAGTCCTTATACCTAGAATCATATAATAATGGCCAATCTCCTTCCTAAAATTGCTTCTCCTTGATATTTTTATCATGACATATCTTCCTCTGAAGTTGAACTGCCCCTGTATGTAGGAGGGCTTCCATTTTGAATTCATCCAAACCATTAAATTGGAAAAATATCTCTTTTTGTGCAGTGCTAAGATCCAAATCTAGTTGGGTTGCCATCTTTAATGTGTTATATTAAAATCCAATGGACAACAAGACCTTTTTCCCGTAGAGTAGATCATAGGGTGTGAATCCAGTGGTGGTCTTCCATGTGGTATTATAGGCCTAGGTGACCTCAACTAGCCTTTCTACCCAATCCTTCCTGTTGCTGCTCACCACCTTGGCCAAGATGCCCTCCAGTGCTCTGTTGGTCACCTTCACTTTCCCATTAGCTTGTGGATGATAGGGAGTGGAGGTCCTATGCTTTATCTTGTGCTGGCTGAGCAAGTCTAATATGATGTCAGAGGTAAACTAGCTACCTTGGTCTATGACTAGCTCTCTAGGGTACCCAAATTTGTAGAATACATTGTCCCTTAGGAAATCAACCACCTTCTCTTCTGTTGTTGCCTTAATTTTCTTGGTTTCAGCCCACTTAGTCAAATAATCAGTGCATACAATAATGTATTATTTTTTCTTTGAAGGAGGGTCAATAGGCCCAATGAAGTGCATCCTGCACTTGTCAAATGGCTCGAAAGTCACTTGAGGCTTCAGAGACATTTCATCTCTTGGAGTAGGCCTTCCCATGCTCTAGCACCAATCACACTGACTAGTGTATTTTTCACATCCTCATGTAGAGTTGTCCAATAATAGCCTGCTTGTAACACTTTGAATGTTGTCCTCTTTGTTGCAAAGTGACCTCCACAAGGCCCATCATGGCAGGTTAGAAGCATATCAAATACTTCCTCTTCCCTGACACACCTTCTCAATATTTGATCTAGGCCAAGTTTGAAAAGATTATCCCCAATCCAAGTGAAGGGGGCACTTTTCTTGACTATCTTGCTCTTTTCTTTGGAGGACAAGTTTGGTGGGAATTGTGTTGATACCAAATAGTTTGCTATATCAGCAAACCATGGAGAGAGAATTGAAATAGCAAATAAGTGCTTGTCTGGTAACTGGTCATCCAACATTCCTTCCTCACCTATAGGAAAACTCACCCTAGATAAAAAGTCTACAACAACATTTTCCTTACCAAGCTTATCAACAATCGTTAGATCAAACTGTTGTAATAAAAGAAACCATCTTATAATTCAAGCACTCACATCTTGTTTGTTCATTAAATATTTGATTGCATCATGGTAATTATGCACAAATGTTTGATAGCCTGTAATGTAATGCCTGAATTTGTTTAATGAATGCATAACAACCTGGAGTTCCTTTTTGGTCACTGTATAATTTAGTTCAGCCTTTGATAAGTTCTTACTAATAAAATAGATAACATAAGGAAATTTCTCATCTATCTGACCTAGGTCTGCTCCTATGGCTTTGTGTAAAGCATCAATATGAATATGAAAGGGGAGGGCCCAGTTTGGGCCTCGAAGAATTGGTGCAGTGGTTAACTTATCCTTTAGAATGTCTAAGGCCTCTTGATAGCTTTATGACCATATAAACTCAGAATCTTTGGGTAACAAACCAAATAAAGGAGAGGCCAACTTGCTGAAGTCCTTTATGAACCTTCGGTAGTATCCATCTAACCCTAGGAAACTTTTGACATCTCTCTGCTTTTGAGGAGGTGGGACCCTTTGGATGATGGCTATTTTGTTTGCGTCCACCTGTTACTAGTCCTTACTAATATATTGAATGACTTGAGATAGTCCTTGCAGTAATTAAGAATTCACATTTTTCAAGATTGAGAGATAGGTTCATTTCAATGCACTTGTGTGGTACTTTTCCTAGCTTAGATGAGGTTTCTTGAAAATCACAGCCATAAGGTGTAAAATCATCCATATAAATCTCCACCACATCATGGACTAATTCGGAAAAATTACTCAATACTTCTCTCTTGAAAGTTGCAGGAGCATTGCATAGGCCAAAAAGAAGGATCCTATAGGAAAAAGTACCCCAAGGACAAGTGAATGTGGTCTTATCCTGGACTTCTAGGTAGCTCTAGACTTGGTTTTACCCACTGAATCCATCTAGGAAAGAGAAAAACATTTTTCCTACTAGGCCATCTAGCACATGGTCCATGAAGGGTAGAGGAAAATGATCCTTCTTTGTGGATTTTTTCAACTCCCTGTAATCGATACAAATCCTCCACTTACCATTTTTCTTGGGAACTAACACGAGAGGAGAGACCCACTTACTATCGGAGATAGGGTAAATGAATCTTGCATCTAGTAGTTTTTGCAGTTCTTCTTGGACTGTATCTTTAAGAGTTGGATTCATCCTCCTTTGTGGTTGGTGAACTGGCTTGCAACCTTCTTTGATGTATATGTGGTGAGTACACACTCAGGGGTGTACTCCCTTGATTTCCTTGTAACTCCAGGAAAATGCTTCTAGATTTTCCTTTAACATGTTGCATATCTTCTCCTCTTCAAGTGCAAAAAGAGATGGATTGATTTTCAATGTTCTCTCCGGGTCGAATTCTATGGTTTTGACATGGAGTGGGTTGGAATCGAACAAGCATAAGTCAATTGGATGATTGTTATGGGTTTCCTTTACTACTTCTAAAGCTAATGAATCAGGAGTTGGACTTTGGAGAAAGTGTTCAATCAAGTCATCCTCATCTTGTTATCCTCCTCCCATGGTTGCTTCCAAAGCATAAAGTTTGGTGGAATAAACTTCATCTTCTTCCTCCTCATCCAACCATAAAGGTAAATCATGCTCTAGAGAAGGTTGAGGAGGAGAGTATAGGACTAACTACTTGGACATATGCCCATTCTTGATGGTCATATTCCTAGCTCTGTAGCTAATGTAAGCATTAACAGTGAACAACCATGGCCTCCCAAGGATGAGAGGATAACCAGTAAGCTTAGCCTTAGGCTGGAGAACTAGGAAATCTGCAGGGTACTCCCATAGGTCAATGGAGACCATCACATCCTCCACAATTCTCTCAAGGGTTACTATGGAATGATCTACAAGTTGCATAACTGTTGTGGTCTTCCTCAATGAACCTTGGAGGTTGAGCTTGAGCATGATGTCCTTGGTCATCACATTAATGGCAGCCCCGATATTGATCAGATTGTGTGGGAGAATGGTGCCATTGATGTGCACATCTACTACAAGGCTTCCAAGGTCCAAATATTTTGGACATATTACCTACCCTAGCATTATGTTAGACAGTTGCCTAATGACATTAATGGTAGGGGCATCCCTTTTTCCCCTCCCTAGATGCTTGAAGAACTTCTCCTTAATCAAGTTATTGTAAATGGAACATCTTTTATTGCCTAGAGAAGGGGGATCTTTACACATAGTTTTTTCAATTGTTCAAGATATTCAATCTCTTCTGGGGTAGGCTGGAGTGGTTGGGCTAATCTCTTAGGAAAGGATGGTTTTACTTTAATGTTGCTTTCTTCTCTTTCTTCCTCAACCTCCCTAGGTGGAGGGGGAGGTTGGTTATCCAGAAGAACTCTTCCCGATATCAAGTTAATATCCTGGATTTCCACAACATAAGCTGCATATGATGTCTCTCCACTATATACTTGTTGAGCCTACCTATTGTTTAGGTTTAGATTTGGCTAGGAAGACATCTAGGGTTACTTGGGTGGAGCAGAGTGTAGGAGTTGTTGTTGAGTAGGTGGTGGAGGCAATAGAGCTGGAGCATTGTTGTATTGAGGCCTCCCCCCATGGAGTGGTGTATTCCACTAAGGTTATGGCAAAGCATAAGGTTGAAATGACTAGCTCGCTGGTTGGGAATGATACTAAGATGCATAGGACCAAGGAGGGGGTGTAGACCAGGAAGGATGAGCAGGGGTTCCCCAAGAAGGTATAGTTGTGGTTTGGTTGGGGTTGTAATATGCATGGGATGACCCCTGCATGCCTTGCTAGTATGGTCTAGGCCAAGGAGGACTCCTTTAGTTAATGTAAAAAAGCTTCTCAATGACCCCTTCAGCTCCTTGATATACAACTTTGAGTTCGGGTAAAGAAGGGCACTTGTCCGTGGAGTGGTTTTCCTCACAGACCAAACAAATTTCAATAGAGTTCAACGAACATTCATTCCTAGGATGCCCCCTGATGCATCTAGGACATAAGATGGCCAAGGCTCTCTCTACTTCCTCCTATTTCCTTTTAATGTTCATGGTGTCTAGTTGCAAGGCAAGGGTTTGCAGCATCTCACATTTGAAATCTTCCAGCATGTTTCCAATTTCACCCTTGATGGATGAGTTGGAAGATGATGTACTGGCCATAGGTTGACTACCCTTACACTTTTTCCTGTCTGCCCTAGAATGGTTTCTGAAGATAGTGTTGATATCCTCATAGGTTAATTGGTAGATATCTCGTCCTGCTAACAAATGTAAGGTATCCAGAAGGTCTTCTCTTAATCCATTAAGTAGGAATAGCGTTAGCGACTCACGGTCAAGTGTGTACCTGGCCCTTTTGTAACTGAGTTGGAATATTTCTTCGTAGTCTTCTAGGGAGTCATCATGGCATATGGTCATCCTCAAAATTTCTTCTTTAGTATCCTTTGACTGACAATAGTCCCGAAATTTTTTGTTAAAGGTTTGTTGCATCTGAGCCCAATTTGTGATGTTATCTTCTAGTAAACCCATGAACGAGCTCAATGCTACATCCTTGAGGGTAGATGGAAATAGTTTTAATTGTTGCTCATCATCTGTATAGTCATAGCTTCGACATATAACAACAAACTCAAATAGGAAAGTGTTGAGGTCCTTCGTGTTTAAGGCATGGAAATGAGGTAGGGCAAAGGGGCTTATATTTTTCATCTTAGTGTCACCATTGGTTTCCCTTATGGGAAAGGCACCCTCAACTCTCTCTTTATTCCCCCTGTCATTTCGGTTTCCAGCCATTGGCTCAGTAGGAATGGGTTCCTATTCTTCTTCTTCCCCTGTAGGTTCTTCGAATATATTTGGTTGCTCACCTAAGGGTTTCTCCAGTTCACAACCACCAAAGAAGAGAGAAGGCCGGCTGTTGGATGTAATGGGGGTATTTGGAAAAACGTTTCCTTAGTTGTCCCTATTCCTACGATGCATGAAAGGAAATATTTTTGGGTTGATTTTGTATTCTTTTCAAAACTTGGAAAGTACTTATACAATTGAAATTTCCGATTGAATGAAAATTACTGACAAAATGAAAAGGCTACTTGGTGAATTGAAATCCTACTTGCATAATGGAAAGGAAATAATATAATGAAAATTGAAAGAAAGGAAACAACTAGATTACTTTTGTAGAAATAAATTAATGGTAGGATATTGAAGGCAAGAAATAGAAGAAAAGAAAGGAGTAATCACATTCTACTCAAACGCCTCCCCAACAACGACACCAAAAAGTGATGAGCACTAGTATTGCATCAAGGATATTAAACCTCCCGGGCTACCATATTTACTTATCAACCTGGGGTTTGTACAAACTTGTAGGTGATAAGAATCTTGATTCTTTGGTGGAAGAAGGGAAAATCTACTCTAAGAGAGTTATTGTACTGCAGTAATGGAAAAGGCCAACATGTAATGCTAAACCACACCATACCCTAGTTAACCATTTAAGAAGCTATGCTAAGCATAATTTCCAAATCAACAGTAAACAAATGCTAC
Source organism: Pinus taeda (assembly GCA_000404065.3). Taxonomy (NCBI): domain Eukaryota; kingdom Viridiplantae; phylum Streptophyta; class Pinopsida; order Pinales; family Pinaceae; genus Pinus; species Pinus taeda. The sequence continues at coordinate 88,080 of APFE031488964.1, forward strand.
TATCTAAGTTATAGAAGTAAAAAGCATCAAACCATACTAATGTGCAAGCAAAGAAACTAAACTAAACTTGTTTTCATTTTTTTGGTTTCTCAGGAAAAATCAAGTATGCAAGCTAATTGTTATGTGGATGTGACAAGTGGATGGAAGGTGTTTGAGGATGGATAAAAGGTTTATGGAGTTGTTGGATAGTGTGGAGGGGTCCTAGGAGGCTGTTTGTGACTTCTTAGAGCTTTCCCATCAATTCGGCCTCAAAACAGGTCATTTCAGGAAAACATACAGGATGTACTAGAAACCTATAGGATGATCCCGTAGGAATTATAGGAAACCTACAAGATACAACTGAGAGCTAATTGTGAGGTGTTGGAGGTGCTGGGAAGCTTAGGAAAGGTGTGTGATGAGTGGAATGGAGTGTTATAAGGTCTAGGAGCACTCAGGATTCAATGTGCAAGATGAGAGATGGCTAGATTCGCTCAATGTGTTTAGCGAAATTTGAATGAAAAATGATGAAAAACAAGTGAGAATGATGGTAACACAAGGGAATGGATAAGGTGGATGAAGTGGAAGGTGGCTGCTATTTATGAAGTCTTGGTCTTCTCCTGAGGTACTTGCTCTGCATAAAACATGTGTGTGTTGCAAAAAGAGCTATGCAACAAGATACATTTTTCATAAACTAGAAAATCATGAATCAACTGCCTTTATTATGCATGAAGAAAGTTGTTGAAGGGAATGAAACCATGAGTGAAATATTATTGCAGAAACGGAAATGGAAAAGGATGAAAATGAAATTTTCCTTGCAACATTAATCAACTACTGAATCAAAGACAACAAACTCCAAAAATCATAAAAGAACTAGAAATATGTGTTTTTGGGGCTGCTGAAGGGTCTCTTCCTCAAGTCATGATACTAGAGGGACGAAGTGAGGTCGAGAGACCTAATAACAACCTTGTGGTGATCATTTTTCTCCTTGCTAACATGCTATTTGAAAGAAGGTACAATTGGAAGCAAATTATCACACAACCAATCTAATGTACACTACTTGTAATGGAAATGCACCTACCAAGCAAACTAACAACTAAGCTATTAATATACACTAAGTATACATGTACAATAAAGATGAGCCTTGGCTGCTATGGTTGGGACCTAACCCAAGAGCTTCAGCCTTCTGTGTTAACTCAGTGCTGGCTCAAAACAAAACTCGTTCTTATTACCAAAACAACAGATTACATCAAAAGAACTGTCACAAGTCTTGCAGCTTGAATAATAGAGTAGATTTTTACAATCAAAAATCTGAACCCTACTAAGGTCCTAGGCCTCTCTACTCATAAATATGAACTATCTAATGACTTCCTTAGAATTAGGGATGCTCAGCTCCAAAACTCGAGATAAACTGGTGCTTTGTCTTTCACTTGCTCAGCTACCTTCTAGTCCTCATGATTTGGCTATTTGTACTCCGAGCTAATGGAGGAATATTCAAATGGAGGGGTAGCAAATGGGGAGAATTTACCTCCTATAAACCCTCTCCCTTGTCCCATTCAAGTTTTGACCTTTTTCTTTGCTAAAATTCCTTACTTTTCTCCTTTAATCCTGCATTAAATGCACATTAGACAATAAAGCAAAATATCCATCTCTAACTCATCTCATAAACAAAATATAATCAAACGTATGCAATAAGTTATGAGAATAGTTTGTTTGACTAAGCTAGGAGGTGAATTAAGGCCCATACAATTACCCAATGATGAGGCTCATCATATTGAAGGATGCATTACACCATTTTATGACACCAATCATCTCCATGCCATAGTAGTGGATCTCTATTGTACCAAGGGAGCAACGATAAAGTATTCCACTGTAAATAATTGGTATGTTTGGGAAGAGGAATGCAGACGTGGAATTTATAATTTTATTACGAAAAGAGTTATGTGTGATGGACACAAATCTTACAGGTAAATCGTATCATTATATTTCTATGAAATCTCGGAATGTGTTCAATACAGAAATATGTATGTACTCTTGAATTTATCTATGTTGTAATAAGATCAAGAATAAAGTTGTCATTGCAAATAATTTGGATCTACCATGTAAGTTTACTTTACTACATGGAATTCTTGATTTGTTAGATCCCAACTAGTTAGGGTTGAATTTATTTTTGTTGTAATCAGATTAAGGATAAAGTTGTCATTTTAATCACTGAAATATACCATGTAAAATTTAATGACTACATGAAATTGTTTATTTGTTAGAGTCCAACTTATTAGGATTACAAAGAGTACTCTTTCATGACAACATTTATGAATTCTGTATTCTTTCTCAAAGAATTTCATATTACAGAAAGGTGGAAAATAAATGAGATGCAACTGAGCGGTTTATGCTCTAAAAGTTGTGGAGGGAGTATAAAATCATTTTGAGTTGCGTTCAAATATTTTGGAGCACCCACTAAAGTGCTTCAATTTCCTCCTAGTTATTTCCATTTCTACTATCCCAATGCTTCTAGAAGTCCTTCTCCAAAGTGATCTATTAACTATCTTGGAGGGAAATTGATTACTTGATTGGAACCCATAGATTACAGTTTGATTACGAGCAAGGGATGAGAAAGCTTCATATTATTCAATATATTCCACAAGTTAAAAATAGATCGAAAGATTTCCTTTATGTTTAATTGATACAATCATCACTCGACAATTCGTTAGGATTTTGAGACCTTTTTCAATGATTTTTTTTTTTTTGAAAGTTATGTTCTCAGTTAAAGAAATTAAAGAAAAGGTTAAAATGATGTACTGGAAGGATTTTCTATTTTAGTGCCTAAGAATGCCTTGATAATGTGAAGGGCTTCGTATTTTCTTGACTCAATATTAGTCACATTTGACTTCCTAGCATTTCTTTTAATTTCATTTTTGTTGTGTTTATATTGCTATCCTTGCAGTTGGTGATCTACTATGTGTTTAATAGGAAGTATTAAATACTAAACACTCTCAAAGGTCATATTAATGAATGACTGACTTTAAATGACCCAACTTTACACTTTAGTATTACATGATCATGTAAAGAAATTATTAATCAATATTAAAGGGAATATGATTAACATCTAATGTTTCTTGGCTTGTCATATAACTACTACATTTTGGCTCTCAATAATATATTTGAGGCTACGTTTTGGTTGTTACTTATGGAGCTTCCCTTTGGCTTAAGAAAAACATCGAGGATAAATGTGCACTACATTGACATTGGACATCATGAAAGAGGAATTCACCAAAATCAGTAGAGGACATGGGAGAAATTAGTACAATGAGCGGATAACACTAGAGAAACATCGAGGCACCATAATTTCTTGTGTATTTAGATTCACTCAAAATTAACTAGTCACAAAAGTACCTTTTTTTCCGAATATTTTCATGTATACATAAATACTAAAAATGCGATTTCAGATTAATAATTAGTCTGATAGTCATAATTTATAACTAAATAGTATAATATGATTAATATTATTGGACACAACTATAGGGTCCGACTGTGAGGAGCATTGTGACAATATATGTACACTTCTCATTGTATTAGGCAATCATCTCTCAGAGTGTGATATCCATCCAATGAAATGTACTCCAAGAGGACATTATGGGATTGAAATTTTTCCTTTCAGTGGAAAAGTGGTGATATATTTTCTTATGCCTTAGTTTTCTTCTTCCCAAAGGTTTTGACACTACTAACAGCTAGCACCTTCATTCAACCAAGTGAGGTACTCATCTTGGAAATTTTAATCATTTTTTCTCCACAATCCAATATGATGTTGGATCAATCTCATAATCCTAAAAACATAGGTCATAATAGCGATGAAATTTTACTGTGGGCAAAAATAAATCCAAATTTAAGGAAAATGACTCTTTTAGAACAAGCAATAAGGAATTTTTTTACACTGATATTTTTTTTTTCCATTTGTTTTCACAGGTTATCTATTGCTTGATATTTTTAACATACAACTTAGTTGGTATGATTATGCCTAAGGTTTTTTTGAAGGTTGAATACTAATTTCCTAAGGTGTTATTTTCTATGGTGACGTTTTATTTGTTTTGTTTATACAAATCATCTAGCCACATAGTGGCCCCTATCGAATGTTGAGGTATATGCTGTATAAATCTTTTATAGTCTATTTTATTTTATATTCAATTATTCATCGTCTTTCATGTCTTATACTCTATATTGTATATTCTTTCATTTTCAGGAGCGGAACTCAATATTGATGGTAAGAAGCAGCAATTGAAGAAAGAGAAGAATAATAACACTAGAGTGACAAATGCAAAATGTGAGAGAGAAGAGAATTTGTCTAGTAATATCCTTAGAGCCAATATCTTGAATAAGACGCACAAATAGAGACTGGTGGTCAAGCCTTCAGAGTTGGTGAATTCACCTACAATGCGTTGGCAACACAGTGATAATGCTTTGGAATGATAAAACAATATTTCATGTGTAAATTGTAGTCCAACCAATATTAAGTTGCAAATTCATATTGTAATACTTGATATTTGATATAATAAAATGTATATGGTTGAAATTATTTTTATTTGCACTTGATATTAGTCTTGTAATTAACATATGTAGATAAACATGCACATTGTATGACATTTTTTTTTATATTTAGTCGCAAAATCATACTAATTAATTTATGTTGATTAATAATAAACACCTAAAATCAATATAAAACTATTAAATTAGTAGTTTATATTAACTAATGATGAACATGAATAAAATGAATATATGATTGAATTAGTTGTTTATAATGATTATGAATGAAAATAAATTAAATGAATAGAAACTACTAAATCATTCGTTTATATAATGAATATGAAAATACCAAAAAACTATAAATGACTACAGCAAATAATAATATTTTTATTAAAATGGTGACTAAATTTTGCATATATATGATTATTAGTAGCTAATTTACAGTATCTGATAACACGACTAAAATTTATTCATATTTCTTTGGTCATTAATTGGTTTTAAATGATGACTGAAATTTGCATATATATGACTATTAGTAGCTAATTTACAGTATCTCATAACACGACCAACATTTTGGTCATATTCATTTGGTCATTAATTGGTTTTCTCGAGGATTCATATCGTAATATAGTTTGTTGTATATTTGGTCATTAATTGTGACAATTAATGACTAAACCAATGAAAAATTAATGAATACATTTATGACTAAATATACTACTGGATGGTAAAATTGAGGAAACCAATTAATGACTAAACTAAAAATGACTAAATGTTGGTCATGTTATAAGATACTGTAAATTAGCTAATATTGGTCACCAACTGAAAAATGGTCGTTTATATGCAAATTTTAGTTGTTTTTCAGTAAATAATTGGTCATTTTGTACTAGTGTAATGACATTAATTTTTCTTTGAAATTAGGATTCTAGTGATGATAAGAAACCAAGCTACTATCTTGTCGAGCACCCCACTACAATGTCAGTTTGAGAGAAAGCTATATTAAGAGTGAGAAATAGAGATGAAGCATACAAAGAATGGTTTAATCAACCACCTATTGAATTCCCACTACATCTAGGTTCACCAATTATGAATGACTACAACAATAATAGCTCTTCATCACATGTTGGTAATGTAGGACACAATCAAATAGAGGTTGGTATGAATGATTACTTACAAGATACGACTTCCATGGAGGCATTGTTAGTTGAATTCTAGAATGAAGATCTAGGGGATGATTCACATACCACTGATACCTTATTTGAACTCCTGAAATATGTTTCCACCACCACTCTCTTTGGACTTGGTGGAAAGTAAAAGTCTACTCAGCTATAAAACGTGAAAGGAAAGTTTACCATGTTGAATACATGTTTCTCGGAAATATTGAGGTAATTAACTTCCATGATCGATCAAGTTCCTTATAGTAGTTTGTCACATAATCAAATTTAAAAATGGTCGATTTTATGAATGTTAACTATTGACATTGTACAATTATATTCCCCATCAACTATAGGATATTCAAAGATAAGGTTCTTCTGAGTGATAATTTCTTTTTGGTAGCTGCAAAGAGGAAAATCAGTTGTTGAAAATGTTTGGTGTTGAGTACATATCATATAACGCATGTTAGAATGATTGTATTCATATATAGGATAATATGTAAAAAAATGGATATGTCTAAAGTGTGGGCATGACAAGTACCATAGTTCAAACAAAATAGGTAAATCAAATGGTCCTCCTCATAATATCTTGAGGCACATGCTTATAATTCCAAGGATTCAAAGTCTCTTCCATTGCCAATAATTACTTATGTTTAAGGGATGGCATGCCTCACACAGAAGTGAGTGAGGAGTTATTTGAATCCCAACATATTCAATAACCATGAAGCATATACAGGATACATGGCCTAAAAAATTCAAGGATGAAGTATGAAGTCTACGACTCAGGATATCCATGGATGGAGTCAACTGATATTCTCTCCAAAATACCAACTATTATGTTTGGCCTTTAGTAATTATTAATAAAAATATCGCCCCATGGTTGTCCGTAAAGAATGAACATCTTATGTTGGCTCTCATAGTCCCTAGTAGAAGACTAGTGAATAATATGGATGTCCACTTACAACCATTGATAGATTAATTGAATGAATTATGGGAAGGGGTACATGTGTATAATGTATCAACATCCATCACAACAAGGACAAATTTTATGTTGTATGGCATATATGCTTACATCATAGATGATTATCCATACTTAGGATTATTCTCTAGTAAATTACATTCTTATTGATATGTTTAGTAACAATATTGTTTCACATATTAATTTAATTCTCTACAATTATTCATATCTTCATGGTCGCTAACATGTCGGTCTGTATACAATAATTTCACAAGTCTTATAACAAAAGGGTATCATGGATGTAAATGGTGTGGACCTTCTCTGAAGTCTAGGTGGTCTGACCACCTAAGAAAGCCACTGTATGATTTATTTATGGTATTCCTCCCAAAAAAACACCCTTAAAGAACAACAACATCCATGTTCAATGGTAAACTAGGGAGAACCCAAAGGCCTACAATAATGGCACCAATTGAATGGCTTAGAGAATATGAGCGAGAGAATGAGAAGGATTTTGCAGAAATGTTCTATTCAAATGGGGAGCCTATGTTCAATGGTCCATATTTATTTGAAACCTATGTTGATAAATTTCCCATTGGGATGAAAAGGAAAATTTTCTTTTATAAGATCCCATATTGGAAGCGTCTTAAGGTTTCCCACTTTACTATATCCCATGAATATATTTAAAAATGTATCATCTTCTTTCTGGAGGAACCTATCATTGAAAGAAAGTGATACATTGGCTATTAGGATCCATCTTATTTCTTCAAAAACTAAAAAGAAACATTGGCCTAAAAAGGAAACTAGAGGAGAGACCAGCCCCTCTTGGTCTTTCAAAGAAGGTGATGTCCAATGGATTTTAAGGAAAGATGATCCTTCTTTAGAAATGGAAGTTATAATGAGTGTGTGGGTGTCTTCTTTATATGGGTCTTCACTACAGTTTTGCTTAACTGTGGAAGATCATTTGCTGGGGTTGAAATCACTTGGCCATTTAAACCTTCTAACAGTACGTATGTCAAAAACATGATTTTATTTTTACTTTTATTTTTATGTAATGGGATATTTTATAATTAATTTTTGCATAATGCACTGTTTACTATGTAGTGTCATTATCCTCTACTCATGTGTGGGTGTGTTAGCCATGACCTCCCCCAAGACCTAGGACATTCCATATCTAAATTTTTTTCATTTGTATGTTGGATCACATCAAAGGAGATTCATATGCCTAGCATTCCATGGTGCCATCAGGAGATAGTTGAGATTGTTTGTATGTTTGAGAATGAGCTACCGACAAGTTTCATGGACTTGCAGGTTCATCTTCTAATTCACCTAGTACATGAGGTTGAATTAGTTGGGGTCGCTTCTCATCATTATATGTTCTTCTTAGAGAGGTATATGAAGAAATTGAAAGGTTTTGTTTAACAAAGCGAAAAGCTTGAGGGGTCTATGGAAGAGGGGTATATATCATATGAGTATTTCTATTATACTAGTGAGTGCATCAAGCATATCAACAACATACCAAGTGCAACGATTTGGGAAGACGAAAGGGATGAAGACAAAAGAGAAGGAGACATTCTCAAAACGAATGGAAAGATGTGCATGATAAAGAGTAAGTGCATACTTATCATTTTTAAAATTAATACACAGTAACTATTCACACTGGACTTCATATTACTGCATATTTTGATCTCATATGGACTAAATATATATATTTTGGTTTGATTAGATCATTAAAAAATTGAAAATTTGAAGCCATCAAAAAATTTGTTCTTTACAATACGACAATGACACAATCATGGGTCACATTTTGCGAAGCGAAGAGGAGGAAACGAGACTCTAACATGAAAGAATCCAAATGCTTGAATGGTAGAAGAGTGCCTTATTCTAATAATTTAAAAGAAAATATGGAAATGACATGCCTTAACAGTTGGGTTGTTGATCAAGTGAGAGAGACATATGGTGCATCATTACCTGGATGTTGAAGAGGATGAGCTAAATATAGGGATTAGGTGCATAAACTTGGTAATTATATTCTCTTTATGTTATAGTCTTAAATTCATACTACATCTTTCATTGTAGCATATATATATATAATATTAATTATATATATATATATTATTTTTAATTATGTTCGGGTTATTAGGCACATGACATGTGATTTTTTCACTTTTTATAGGTTCATTTGTTCCCATCTATGTCGGCATAGATACAACATTTTCGAATGAAGGATGTCGATGATGGATGCATGACATAAGACTATGAGTGGAAGTCGATTTTGACCAATCTATTCATGCTAGCCACTGCGATAAAAAACTAATGTATGGGACATTAGGTTACCCTAGAAAGAGATAAGAGATCACTCAAGTGGACTTCTCTTCATTGCAATGTATTATTTTAAGTTGAAAGTAGTGGGACACCTTTGGTCATAATAATGTAAAGGAAGATCGTGATAGTGGGATGATATCTATCAACTCTAGAAAAATGTTGCATGAAGCTAGGGATCCTTATGTTTTCCCAAAAAACTACAACTAGGTGTTTTTTTACCCAGATGTGTTGGATAGATTAGTGGTTCGTATTAAGACACAACCATAGATCAAAACATATTTTCGAAAACAAGAGTTTTATCATGCCAAGTGACAAAGATAATCAAGGTGATGATAATGGATAGTGATATGTACTTGTTATTTCATCATTTATACTTGGTGTATGTTTTTGTTGTCATTATTTCACTAATTATATTATTTTTTTATTCTTCTTGTTGACATTTTTTAATATAATTGGTAATATTCACAAACATTGTTACACATTTTTTGTAGTGCACACATTTTTATAGTACTTAAAAATAAGTATTTCTAATTGTGTACATTATCTATGATAATAAGGATTCAAGGCACAACCGTTCTCAAAGAGGAACACATCAAGCACATCGAATTTGTGATGGTGATTAAGAGGCATTTGTTTGACTTTCAAATAGACTCGACGATGCATTTTTGTCTCCTATTTAGATTATGTGAAATAAATATCTATTTTTTTATGTATTTATAACTAAATTATTTAAAGTAGACACGTCTTTATCAATGTGAACATGATGTAATATTATCTAGGAGAAATGTGAAAAACATGAATTTTAGTGACTATCTCGTGATAAGTATGTGGAAAAAAATAATATTTTTTGAGTTGTTCATTAAGAAATAATCAAATATATTACTTATCAAAAGTTTAAATCAAATTTATTACCATTTTTGTATTACTTAACTCTTATTAATTATTAAAAATAGTTAAATTTAAACAAGTGCAATAGCAAATAAAGAACCACAATAACATCAAATTGTTATATATTTATTACTAGAAAAAAATGTGCTTGCGTCTTTAAGGGCTAACTTCTAAGAGAGGAAATCTCTAACTATAAGAAACTTCAAGTGAAGCTGATCATGTTGAATTTCTTTATCATCGTCTTTAGAGACAAATTTCTAATTTAAATTGGTAAGAGTTGCAATAATTATTAAATTCAAATTGCTTGAAAATGTCACAACTTCAACAATAAATTAAATTTTATAAAAATAGAATTTTTAAGGTATAATAAATATAAATTAATTGTGCCGAGAGATGCTCTACATCTCAGCATGGGATAGATGCTTTCACATAATGTTATATTTAAAAATAATAAATTAATAAATTAAATCAATGAATTAAAAATAGTAATAACAAAAGAAATTAATATCGACCACAAATACTTCAATTTACACCTTAATCTTATATAACTTTGTATAGAGATACAAGGTAACCAATATAATATATATATATATATATATATATATATATATATATATATATATATATATATATATTATATAATATATATAATATAATATATATATCTATATCTATATCTATATCTATATATATATATATCTTTTATTATAAGGAAGAAATGTAACAAGTAAAAAAATATAATTTACTTTTTGCTACAAGGAAGAAATGTGTATTTTTTCACATGACAAGAAATAGTATTATTGATATTACATTATGTCTAATTCATTCTATGTTCCATTACCATGATATTTGAAAACAAAAATATATTTATAACAAAAAATAATTTACTCGCAACCATAAGAAAAATATTTCAATGTCCATATTAAATAACATGATTTTATAGATACTTTATATAGAGAAAAATAAAGTAATTTAAATTGGAAAAAATTCTTATATTTTCACTTTAGTGAGAAAGATTGAGAGGATTCTTATTCCATTAACAATTCCTTTCTAATTCAATGCATGAGGGATATTTGTAAAATTTTCAATGTTTAATATGGATTTGAAATATGATAGTTTACAAAATATTAATAATAAAAATAATTAAATGTATTCATACAAGAAACTATTATGAGGGGGCATATTTTAATATTTTAATGTGGAGAATGTGAATTAAAAATAAAATATTTCATTTTCAACTACGTATATATTATACCAGCCTAACTACATATGAGCCTAATTTTACAATCATAGTTTCAACCATACTAAACTTTGTAATTTATAAAAATATATTTTCATTTTTTTAAAAGTAAGTTGTTTTGCATGCAATTTCAAATATAAAAGTTTGATATCACTTCACCAATGCATAATCTATAATAAATATTATTTCATAAAAATAAACATCATGATGATAACCATCTAACAATCATAAACATTATATAAGTGATGCAGGAGCATCTAGCTAAGGGCACCATGACCGGGTGTTGGTCTCAGCTAAGGAGGAGAGGTCATCAACAATTTGAATATCATTTGTGTTTGTTAATTAAAGATAGTATTAGGAGCCTGTTTTATGTTTTGTTTGTCTGTTAATGAGTAGTTAAGGATCGTACAATTAGGGACAGTATAGTTAGGTATAAGTAGTTGCAGACACCTAGCTGTCTGGTCTCTTGTGTAGTTTAACTTTCTAGTTGTTTACTTAAAAAAAAAAAAAAAAAAAACAACAACAACAAAGTAACAAGAAAGAAAATATTATCATTATATTACACATAACAAAAGAATCAAAATAGCAAGATAGTTGATAACTGCATAACTAAACAAGAAACTGCCAACAGTTTGCTTAACTATATTGCAAGGAATTATAAAACAATTGTACACAACATGGATGGGGTTCGTTCTTTTTGCGATAGAGAATAATAACACGAAACAGGCACATTTTCTTTACATTCTATTTTCCTGAATCCATATGAATTGACTACTGTATCTCCTATAATCTAATTTTTTTTACATGCAATATAAGAACAGAAAGAAAATCCATCAAATTCCTTCCTGAAGAGAAGCAAGTTCCCGAATAGAAAGTCAAGCAAAAGCATAACTAAAGCTGAGACACAGATATACAAAATGAAGACAAGCACATAGTCCTATGCACATTAAAGAGGCTACAGAGGCGCAAAGATACACTACAGTAAAGCATTATCAACAAATATAGTTCCAACTTCAAATATAAACAAGAGGTAACCCTGTGCACGATAATACCAAATTTATTTTCACTAGTCTTTCACAAATATTATTATAGCCCACATTGGGGTTTCAAACACATAAATACAAGTCTAAAGCTAGTAGTTTCGAAGGCGAGGAAAACCTCCTTCAGAAGTAGAGTAATAGGAAGAGGCTTCTGGTTTCAAACCCTTAAAACAAAGTTCTTTACAACCCAAGACCGAATCCACATTACACAGTCAGCGAACCAGAGAACTAGACTTGTTCACAATCGAATGCATTGCAATCGAACTAGGTCAAGCACGATAGAAACACAACCAAAAACCCTTTGACCAAACAGAGACAATAATAAAAGATCCTACGAGGTCTATTCGAAGAAGGAGCTGAGGGATACTCCAACTAGAGACCAAATACCTGCAAGGAGAGCAAGAAAATGTGTTAGCCTCGAGGGTTTGGAGACCAGAAAGCAAATATGAAGACTGATAAGAAGGGGAACATGAATGCCAGATGAACTCACCCTCTCGATATCAGAACTAGACAAGGAGAATTATAATTGACCACGACCATAATTAAACAAGAACCCTGCTCACAAGGAGCCGACACTGTTAGCGTAAATAAAAATTGGGAATATAACCTTCAGCAGAGAGAGACATCATACCTTGCCAGAGAAAACAGTCACTAGATAGAAGGGTCTCATTGAAGCCGTGACCTGAGCACAAGTAAAAGCATACCCAACAACAAATTATGTAACCATATAAGGGGCAATGGAACTGTAAGATAAAATTAAGGACCAAAGACCAACCTGAATGAAACAATGAACATCAAGCCATCCAAAGAGTAAGGAAACCTCACACAGTTCGACCAAAGACTAGAAAAACCAAGCCAGCAAGGGCATAGACTACAGGAAAAAAAAAATTGATGCACAGTTGTAACTTATCGAGGGAGAATCCACAGTCAGCAGAGGCAAACATGGGTGCGGAATTGTGATAAACCCTCACGGAGTGACAGAGCTCACAAACAATAGCGCATAGTGAAAATGACTGGGAGAACCCAATACCCTAGGGTTTAGCCAAACGTTGGATGGAAGACCGAGGTTTGGACACTTGTTCCCTCGGCGTACAAACACATTAATACATCAAACAATTTCCAACCTAAATATCTACGCTAAACCCTAATTAACAATGTAATTATTCATAAATCATTGTAATAAATAGTTACTTGATTAATTAAGGTTTGTAATATAGGCTGGTCCCATCATAGTGGTATGAGAGCAGGATTTAGAATTAGCTTCAGAAATGGAGGTAGGAAGATGAGGTCGTGGAAGAGGTGTTCGGAGGATAGCAGAGGAAGGATTGAGAGAGGAGATCAGGATCCTTACTGCTCGTTTGGAGGTAGTTGAAGCAGGGAGAAGAAGGGATCCGGAGGTAGGAGATGATAGCAAAGAAGAAGATGTAGTGACAACAGATGGATCAGATGAGGAAGGGCTGGATGAGACTGTTGAGGTCGGTCCTATTAGTGAGCAACAAACCCAAACTAGAACTCCCAAATTATGACAACAGCTTGTCCACGGACGTTCTGTTGGACTGCATCAGCGAGTTGGATAAGTATTTCGAGTTTGAAGAGGTCAGTGAAGAACGTAGAGTCAAGTTCACTGTGGCAAAGTTGAGGGGACACGCAGCCTTGTGGTGGGACATTGTCCAAACAGAGAGAAGGAGGTTGAACAACTTGCCAATCAAGAAGTGGTCAAGGATGGTGCCCAAGTTGAAAGGTATATTTCTACCTAAGGATTACCAGATTGCACTACACAAGCAAGTGTAGAATCTGAAACAAAAAGGGATGACAGTAAGGGAGTACACTGAAGAGTTCTACCAAGTGAATTTAAGGGCTGGCTATACAGAGGACACCCCGAAGAAAACAGGCAGGTATGTAAATGGCTTAAGGTTAGAAATATTAGATGAAATTAGTATTCTTTCTCCGAAAAACATAGAAGAAGCATATCAGAGTGCTATGAAAGTAGAGGAGAAAATCACCAGGAAAAAAAATGCTAGGAGAGGACAGGGAATCGACAGAGGAAGAGGACAGACTTATGGCAGAGGGAAAAATACTAGTATTAATGAGGAAGGTAGCAGTTCTAAATCTTCTGGAACAACAGAAAAAGGCGACAACATGAGAGGTGGTAGGCCATATCAGCGAGGCAGGGGAAATGGCCGAGGCATAGGAGTTGGTTATCAATGTTACAAGTGTCACAAGTGGGGACACATATCGTTTGAGTATCATAAGGAAGAACAAGCTGAACAGAGGGGTGTGTATGTTGCACAGCCAGAAGAAGCAAAGGCCCTTCCCCAAGAGGCAGAAAATGTGCAAGAAATAAGGGAAGCCTTAGTTTTGAACAAGGTATTGCTAAAACCAGCCAAGGAAAGAACTGAACAAACTCAGTGGAAAGCTTTGTTTCAGATGGTTTGTAAGTCACATGGTAAGTGATGTAAGTTGATTATTGATAGTGGAAGTACAGATAACTTGGTAGCCACGAAGATGGTGGAAACGTTGGGGTTGAAGTATTTGAAACACCCCACTCCTTATAAGGTACCATGGCTGCAAAAAGGCCATCAGTTGCTGGTAAATGAGCAATGCGAAGTGGAGTTTCATATCGACAGATATAAGGATAAATTCATTTGTGACATAATGCCGATGGATGTATGTCACAGGGTGTTAGGTAGGCCATACTGTATGATAGGAAGGTGGTACTTGACGGAAAGACAAACTACTATAAGTTTGTCAAAGATGGGATCAAGCATATACTTGTGCCCATCAAGGAGGAAGAGACAGTAGGGACAAGTGAGACGAGAGTGTTGTTAATGAGAAAAAAGTAGTTTTTGAAACAAGTTGAGGACAATGAGGTGAGATATGCTATTGTAAGAAGAGAAAAGATGGTGCTGCTACACACAGAGATGTTAGCTTTGCCCACAGAAATTCAGCAGATGTTACAGGAGTTTAGTGATATAGTGGTAGATGACTTGCCAGATAAACTGCCCCCAAAAAGAAGTATAAGTCATCATATTGACTTTATACCCGGAGCAAGTTTGCCAAATAACGCAGGATATTGGATGAGCCCCAAAGACAATGAGGAGATTAGGAAATAGGTGCAGTAATTTCTAGATAAATGGTTGATAAGGGATGGTTTGAGCCCTTGCATAGTTCCAACAGTTCTTGCTCCCAAGAAAGGAGGAGAATGGCGGATGTGCACAGTCTCGAGGGCCATCAACAAGATCACCATCTGGTACAGATTTCCACTACCATGGATAAATGATATGATGGATTGTTTGAGCGGGGCAACATATTTTTTCTAAGATTGATTCAAAAAGTGGGTATCATCAAATTCGAATTCGAGAGGGGGATGACTGGAAGATAGCCTTCAAGACTAACGAGGGACTGTATGAGTGGCTGGTAATGCCATTCAGACTAAGCAATGCACCCAGTACCTTTATACAGTTGATGAATGAAATGTTGAAAGAATACTTCAGGAAGTTTTTGATAGTGTACTTGTATGACATATTAATTTTCAGCAAGACAAGGGAGGAACACATTCGACATGTTTGAAAAGTGCTAGAAAAAGTACAGCAGAATAAGATGCTGATAAATCTGAAAAAGTGTAATTTTCTGCAAAAAGAATTAGTTTATTTGGGCTTGTAATTGACGAAAATGAGTTGAAGATGGATCCAAAGAAGATTGTAGTGATAGTCAACTGGCCATCCCCGAAAAGGTTATTTGAGGTACGTAGTTTCCATGGGCTAGCGAGTTTTTACTGAAAATTTATAAGAAATTTTAGCAAAATCTGTGCACCTATGTTGGGCACTATCAAAAAGGAAATTTAGCCTTTTCGATGGAGTGAGGCAGTAGAGAGGAGTTTTCAGCTACTAAAGAAGAAGATCACAGAGAGACTGGTCCTGAGATTGCTAGATTTTAAAAAGATTTTTCAGGTTCACTGTGATGCAAGCAGTACAACTATTGGAGCTGTACTTAGCCAGGAGGATAAACCTATTGCATTTTTCAACGAGAAGTTGAATGAAAGCAAGCAAAAGTATTCATCCTACGATAAGGAGTTCTATGCTGTCATCCAAGAGCTAAAGAATTGGAGACACTATTTGCTGGGAAATGAATTCGTTTTGTTCTTCGATAATTCTGCACTACAGTATGTGATGGAACAGCACAAGCTAAATCACAAACATGCTAAGTGGGTTGAAAATTTGCAGAGTTTCACCTTTGCATTGAAACACATCAGTGGGTAGGCCAACAAGGTGGCAGATGCATTGAGTAGGAGAGCCTTACTCTTGCAGGAGAGTACTATACAAGTGTTGGGCTTTGAGCACTTGAAAGATTTGTATCAGACTGACATGGAGTTTAAGGAGGCTTACGAAGCGTGCCAGAATACTTTGGTAAGGGACAATAGTCCATGGTTGGACTATAATTTGCAGGAGAAGCCGATGTTTAGAGGAGGACAGTTATGCATTCCCGATTACTCAATGAGGGAGAATATTATTCGAGAGACGCATAGTGGAGGTTTAGTCGGACATTTCGGCATAGGCAAGACATTAGAGCAGCTCAACCATTTTTACTCTTGGCAAAAAACGCAAAGGGATGTATAGAGATTTGTGACCAGATGTAAAGTGTGCCAGTTGGCAAAAGGTCACAGTCAAAACACGGGGCTTTACAAACCATTGCCCATTCCAAGTAGACCGTGGGACTCAGTCAGCTTGGACTTCATCTTGGGTCTACCAGGGACACAATGGGGTTATGACTTGGTGTTGGTAGTAGTGGACTGGTTTTTGAAGATGGAACATTTCATCCATTGTAGGAAAACCAGTGATGCCACTCATGTGGCCCACTTGTTTTTTACAGAGATTGTCAGGCTACATGGTTTTCCTAAGTCTATTCTCTTTGACAGGAACATGATGTTTACAGGGCACTTTTGGCGCACCTTGTGGAAGAAGATGGACACGCAGTTGGGTTATATCTCTTCTTGTCACCCGCAGACCAACAGGAAAACAAAGGTGGTAAATAGAAGTTTTGGGAACCTGCTACAAAGCTTGATTGGTGAGAATTCGTAGATGTAGGATTGATTACTTGCCCAGGTAGAGTTCACTTATAACAAATCGCCCAATCGCAGCATGGGTTGCAGTCCTTTTCAGATCTTGTATGGAATGCATCCTCACGGAGTGCATGAGTTGCGAGATCTAGGACAGCAGGAAAGGCGAAGTGCCGATGGTGAAGATTTCGGTAACGCGATGAAGGATTTGCATGAGTAGGTGAAAATTAAATTACAAGACAACAATCAAAAATACAAGCTCCAAGCAGATTTGAAATAGAGAGAAGTGAAATTTAATGTAGGGGATGAAGTCCTCGTGCATCTGCTCAAGGAACGTTTCCCTAGAGGTGCATGCAACAAGTTGAAGTACAAGAAGATAGGTCCCTGTAAAGTCCTCTGGAAATTTTTAGCAAATGCCTACAAAATACAACTACCGCCAAGAATAGGCATTTCTGTCATCTTTAACGTAGCAAACATGTTTCCATACACTACTGGTTCAGAGGAATAAAATAACACACGGCTTACATAGGACACCCAAGATGGAAGTGAAACTTAGATGAGATAAATGCCTTACATTCAACCTCCCGAGATTGAGGGAATCCTCAACACTCAGGTGGCCAAATGAACTCAGTGGAAGGAGTATTTGCAATGTCTAGTCAAGTGGAAGAACCATCCTATTGAGGACAGTTCATGGCTTAATGCCAGGCAAATAAAGCAGGTGGGTTATTCATTAGAGAAGCTCATGGACAGGAGTCATGATTTCTTTTTACCCTGGGAGCCTGATGCAGGAGCATCCAGCTAAGGGCACCATGACCGGAAGTTGGTCTCAGCTAAGGAGGAGAGGTCATCAACAATTTGAATTTCATTTGTGTTTGTTAATTGAAGACAGTATTAGGAACCTGTTTTATGTTTTGTTTTTGTCTGTTAATGAGTAGTTGAGGATAGTACAGTTAGGGACGGTACAGTTAGGTAGAAGCAGTTGCAGACACCTGGTTGTCTAGCCTCTTTTGTAGTTTAACTTTCTAGTTGTTTACTTAAAAAAAATCAAAAACAAAGTAACAAGAAAGAAAATATTATCATTGTATTACATAAAATGAAAGAATAAAAATAGCAAGATAGTTGATAACTACATAACTAAACAAGCAATTGCCAACAATTTGGTTAACTTTATTGCAAGGAATTATAAAACAATTGTACATAGCATGGATGAGGTTCGTTCTCTTCGGGACAGAGAATAATAACACGAAACAGACACATTTTCTTCACATTCTATTTTCCTGAATCCATTTGAATTGACTATTGTATCTCCTATAATCTAATTTTTTTACATGCAATATAAGAACAAATAGACAATCTGTCAAATTCCTTCTTGAACAGAAGCAAGTTCCCGAATACAAAGTCAAGCAGAAGCATAACTAAAGCTGAGACACAGATATACAAAATGAAGACAAGCACATAGTCCTGTGCACATTAAAGAGGCTACAGAGGCACAAAGACATGCTACAGTAAAGCACTGTCAACAAATACAGTTCCAACTTTGAATATAAACAAGAGGTAAGCCTATGCACGATAATACCAAATTTTATAAGAAGAGCTTCGGCATAAAATCACATGAAAAAGATCATTGTCGACGCGTTTTGAACCAACTAGTGTGGTTCATCATCAGGACAAGTTGTCCTGACGATGAACCACACTAGTTGGTTCAAAATGCGTCGACAATGATCTTTTTCATGTGATTTTATGCCGAAGCTCTTCTTATAAAATTAATGGATCACAGAAGCCTCAATTCTACAATACCAAATTTCTTCTCATTAATCTTTCACAAATATTATTACAGTCCACATTGGGGTTTCAAACACGTAAATACAACTCTAAAGCCAACAATTTCAAAGGCAAGGAAACCCTCCTTAAGAAGAAAAGTAATAGGAAGAGGGTTGGGGTTTCAAACCCTTAAAACAAAGTTCTTTACAGCCCACAGTTGAATCCACATTACACAGTCAACAAAGCAGAGAACTAGACTTGTTCACAATCAAATGCATTGCAATCGAACCACATCAGGCACAATAGAAACACAACTAGAAACCCTTCGACCAAACAGAGACGACAAGAAAAGATCCTACTGATTCTATTTGGAGAAGGAGCTGAGGGATACTCCAACTAGAGACCAGAGACCTGCAAGGATAGCACGACAATTTGTTAGCCTCAAGGGTTTGGAAACCAGATAGCAAATGTGAAGACTAATAAGAAGGGGAACATGACTGTCAGGTGAACTCACCCTCTTGACAGCAGAACTGGACATGGAGAATTGCAATTGACCGTGGGCATCATTAAACAAGAACCCTGCTTGCAAGGAGCCGAGACTGTTAGTGTAAATAAAAATTGGGAATATAACCTTTAGCAGACAGAGACATCTTGCCCTTCTAGAGAAAGCAGTCACCGAACGAAAGGGTCCCCTTGAAGCTGTGACCTAAGCACAAGTAAAAGCATACCCAACAACAAATTATGTAACCATACAAGAGGCAATGGAGCTGTAAGATAAAATCAAAGACAAAAGAGCAACCAGAATGAAATAGTGAACATCGAGCTGTCCAAAGAGTAAGGAAACCTCACATAGTTTGACCAAAGACTAGTAGAACCAAGCTAGCGAGGGCATAAACCAGAGGAAAAAAACATTTTGATGCACAATTGTAACTTACTGATGGAGAATCCACAGTCGGCGCAAGAAAACATAGTTTCAAAACAATGATAAACCCTCACGGAGTCACAAAGCTCACAAACAACAACACATAGTGAAAATGACCGAGAGAACCCAATACCCTAGGGTTTAACCAAATGCAGAACGGAAGCTCGAGGTCTAGACACTTGTCCTCTCAACATACAAACACATTAATACAACAATCAATTTCCATCCTAAATATCTGTGCTAAACCCTGATTAACAATATAATTATTCATAAATCATTGTAATCAACAGTTACTTGATTAATTAAGGTTTGTAACATGGGCTAGTCCCATCACTAAGATACACATTTGAATTCACTACCATCATCTAATTATATACACCTCTAGGACATAGAAACATCATTAGCTAGCACATAAATCTAATAATTTAATAGGGAAACATCATTGTGATCACATCTAACAAAACTCAAACATTCTAATCTAACATCATCACCGCACACATCATCAAATTAATATAAATCTTATGTAAAATAATTGCTATACTCACATACACATCTATCTCAAAGCACATTAAATAAACATATCTAACATGACTTAACAATACCCACACCAACACCAACATATAAATTAAGTACATAAACATGAACATAAAAAATGATACACACACACATGCGCACACACACACAAACAACTAAAATAACTACATTAAGTCAAAAACTGCAATCAAATATCAGATAAAATAGATATAGTGTCAGGTTGGTCTTTAGTAGAAGATGGTGGATGGTGAAGTACTACATGATCAACATCTTTCGAACTCAGTTGAGGTGCAAAAGGAGGTGGGTTGTGTGCATGAGTAGAATATGATAGCTAGTCAACTACGTATGTGACCTCAACGTAGTCTAGCGAAATTTGAGGTGGACAAGGAGATAGTTGGTCTGCTTTGTTAGGAGAAACATGAGGCACATCATATTGCTTTAGCATCTCATCATTAGGTCACTGATGAGGAGGTTTACTACTAAACGAATCACTAACACCCTCACAACCATGATCTGATGGGGTTTTACTAATATAAGCATCATGATGATCACCCTCATCATCATGATCATGATCATCACCCTCATAATCATCATTACCCTCATGTGATGTATCTATTGTTGCATGATGTTGGCTTGCATCCCTCATTATTGTCAGTAACCTACTAGCTCCGATGATATGTCGCATAAGAGACATTGTCTTGCGCAAATAGTCCTTGTACAAACCCACAAAACTAGGATCTACGATTATATTTCAAGGCCTCATAAGGAGAACTCCCACATCAAACAAAAATATTTCCAGTCTATTGTAGTAGTCCATTTGAACTCACATACTGGACCTACTGCTCTATAAAACCACCCCCCCAAGAATGTGTCTCACCCTCTTAGGCCTCTCCCATATCCTCATCTCCTCTGACATCTAGTGGGAGAGGAGGCATGACCCCATAAAATGTGCCAATATCTACAAAATATATAGTACAGATAAATAATTAGACAATTTCATTAAACAATTTAAATAAAACAAGTTAAATAATGTGTTAGAATAAATTTTATTCTAATTCATTAAAAGAAGAAAATTAAACTATCTCATTAATTTAAAGAAGACACTAATATTACCTCTATAATCTAGAGGCTCATCTATTTTGAAGATGATTTTGGTACACCCTCTCCTATCAATCCTGATGTATGAAAATCAATGTGACAAATGCATGGCCATCCTCACTGCACATTAGCACCAATGCCTCTTGAGAAATCCTGGTTGGAAACTCTAGTAGGAACCTCTTGGGAATCTTATGCCTCCACATGCACATATGGACCTCAGTGATTGGCCTAGGAGGATGATGGAAAAATGTAGGCTTCGTCTCTCGAAACCTCTCAAAAAATAAATAAGAAATATCAGAAGTGAAATAGAAGGTCTCCCTCCCATGTCTCAATGCATGACATATATCTGAAGCCATGCAAAAATGACTCAATAAAATGGCAGACCATCTGATGCAACGTGGCCCTTGAATCAAAGAATCATAATAATATAAAATAGGGAAACTAATGCACTTCCCATCATTGCTAGAGTGCACAATGGTGGTGACTAATAATAAGAGGCACCTAACCTCCTCTGTAGTAAAATAAAAAAAGTCTAGTTGTCCACCATGGACTTGAAAAGATGATTGATGGACTGCATGAGGCTCGACATATATCATAGTGCATGCAAGTTGACTCTCAGTTGAAATTCCATGGGAAACATCAGGGAACTAGGGAAAATCCTCCCGTCTCCTCGATAGGCCACTCATAATTTATATGTCCTCCTCAATAGGCCTATACCATGAACTAGGACTCACACGAAAAACATACTCTTGGACATTTCATTGGTGGATCAAATCCACCAAAAAGACAAAGTGTGCCCTTAGGGATGTAACCTCCTCATAGTAATTGAGGAGGCCTACATTCCTCAAGAGTGCGTTGGTCACTACAGTAATAGGGAGAGGGTATAAATCCCTCTCCCTCTCTCTAGCATATGATGTTTAGATCATATTGTATGGGTCCACCTGCTTCTCCTACCCCTGTTGTTGCTTCCTCTGTTGATGACTCTGCAACATGATTGACATATAAAGTAAATCACCCTCATATATAAAATATTTTTTTTATTCAATGAAACACGCATGTATAATTATGGAAACATAATTTTCAATTAAAAAAAATATAAATTAGTGGTGTACACAAAACACAATCATGCACAAGCTCTGATGCACATTCAACTAATATCACACCAACAATGGCGCGTACATAAGCATGATGCATTGTTGTTGGTTCACAATTCCAACTTTTGATAGCAGTGTAGAAAACTTGTGCACATATGCTGACGCAACAAAGCTGTATCTACCCACATTATGCAAATAAAATTGCATGTCACACTATGTTCCGAGAATTTTATAATTCCATACTTAGTGAAACCTTCAAAAGTCAAGGTTTAATGCTCCTTTAATAAACTCTATGCGGAAAAGTTTTATTTAACTATCCAAAGTCTGGACCTTTATAAACATTTGAGCGGAACCTTATAAATCATTCATAATCTTTGGTTAATTATTTTTACCCGCACATATTAACCATGCCATGGATTTTATACTTTGGTTAAAACTCAAATTAAACAATAATACATTAATCCCGCTTATTTCTATTATAATTCTCATATAATAGAAATATTTCATAAACCACAGTTGAGCCTTACCTTTCCTCCATTGCACAAACCTTTGCATATATATCAATGCTCTCCTTAGCATAATGAATATTCATCGTCGATCCGATGGCTACCGTGCAATAACTCGCAGCAACTAGCCTGGCCAATCTCCATCGTTTATTTCTCTTACCTCAATCCAAGGGTGATCGCACAATATCGCACGATTACATGCATGACTAATAGATCGAGAGTGCACGATAAAAGTGTTTTTCTCATGCTACATGCCAACCCCTCATGTTAATCACATGAAATCATAAAATACCATTTACAGCTTTTAGGGCACACGAGATACCACTGACCACTTGCGAAGAACACTCCATCCTTTTGCTAACACATGGTTTTAATATCTGTCATTCATCTTCCGTGAATATCATTTGTCGGTCTAGCCAATCTAAGGGTTCCCATTTTTTGTTGTTTAATTATTCCTACGGCGTTGATCTTCTGTGTTCGACTTGATTATTCAATGACTTTTCTCTAGGGTTGATCAATCCATACATTGAATTGAATACTTCAACCACAAAACCAGGTTGAAGAAAGGATTTATTATTCCTTTCACTGATTTCGATCTTTGATTGTTCTTCTGCTTGACACTTTCCTAAGCTTTGTTCTACATATTATTTAAATGCTATCACATCTTAACTTCAACTTTGATCCTTCAATTGGATTCAAGCAATAAAACCACTATTCTTCATTCTCCACCTCTTTGTTCTGCTTTAATTCCACCTGCATACACATATTATGCAAAATTACTCTAATTCACACACAATTTATAATTCCATTAATCAATACACACCACACAACTCATGAATCGAATTATTTGTCCTTATAAACAATTATTTATATAATGAATCTCTCTCTCTAGCTTGATTTTCTAATTAGTGTCCTTTTTCCTTTCCTACCCGTAGGCCTATAGTCAAACCCTATCTAATCTCTGAACTCTGATTCACACTCTAACTCACTAACTCTCTATGCCTTTTAGGCTTACATTTATACAAAAGGTTCTATAACCCATTTCGGTTCAGATTCTTAATCCTTTGAACTAAATCCTGAATGTCCTCTAAGTCCACTTTTGACTCAAATAATCCCTAAGGATCCTCTCTAGTTCCACAAACAATGAAACCAATTCCTAATCTCAAATTTACAACTGATTTCCAAATCTCTCAATCCCTATGGAACCTTAACTAGCCTAAATCTCTCATGTTCTCCAACATTCAGGAACATTTACAAATATCCTCACAATATCTAATTAATTCCTATTCTTGATATCTCTCATAAACATACTTAGAAACATTAATAATTACATTAATTTAATACTGAGGAAACCAACTTCCTTGAAAACACAAGACCCCCTATGTCTACTAAAATACAATGAAATTGTTGAGCTGGATGCTCTTGCATAAAATGCGCACAAATAATATTTTCGCACTAATATGGAATGTTCAGGTTATTAAAAGCACTTATCTATGGCTATATTTTTGAATATTAAGTTCTTGGTGCATTTGGTAAATATAAATTCATCGAGCATGATGCACCGACATACAATATGTCGCATCAATATGAGTGCATTTTAGTTTCAAAAATGCATTGCAAAAATGACGGTGTGTTATGTTCACTCATTGATATGTAGTGCACCTTGTAAATATACAGGGCACACCACTATCGGTGTGGGCCAAACATATTGAACACGCCGCACAATGAAAATTTTGAAAATGAATGGAAAATATAGCCTAATTTACAATTCTAATCTACTCAAAATTTAAATTACAAAGAAACATAAACATTACCTAGAAATTTTGTCTTCACAGAGACATTGTGGACATGTAATGGAGAAAAACAAATTTTAGGACTTTTTGAGAAAATGGAAAACTCAAACAGTGAGCACATTATGGAAGGATGGTGAGTAAGAGAAGCACCGACATAAGGGTGCTTTCATGTGGCAAAAGTGGCACTGGTGCTTCAAAGCTCTCCCACACTATAGATTGTAAAAAATGAAAATTACGGTTGGGAGGTTTTCTTTTATTTAACCCTCCTCCGGTGTGTTTTCCAATTGCGCCAGTGTAGGATATATCCAAAATCACTACTTTTTTTTTAACTAAAAATTATCATGGTGATTTTCTTGAGACACCCCCGGGCGTTTCATTACTGGTATTGTAGCAGTGTTGTGTTTTTGCTATAACACTCCCATATTTTTTAAAATTTAAAAATGACCTAGCGGTGATCCTTAAAAGATTGCCCATGGAATTTTAGTAAGCATACCGCACTGTAGATTCATTGGAAAATAACACCGCATTTCTCTAAAATATAAAAGTATAGAGTGCTCTATGTTGGTATGCACCAGAATGTTTTACTATGTGAAGGGAATTGGTGTTATCAACTATTTAAGCACGAGTGCATTATGTTCTTTAGTGCACCATGTTTTTTAATTGTATAATTTATTTATTTATTTATTTTGTTATTTATTTATTATTATTATTATTTATTTATTTATTTATTTTATTTAATTATTTATTTATTTATTTATTTATTAATTTATTTATTTTTCTTTATGGCGCACCATGTTATTTGCAACATTGGTGCTTGTAAATATAGTAAATCACAAACGCGTTTGTATATTTTAGAATCATCATTACAAAAACATCAACCGACTCACTTCCGCTAGTTACTTCTGTTACAAACAAATGTTTGGGCTATTGTTATAGGGGCTTCCACAAAAACTTCTCCTAGAAGTTTTTTTTCTTGTAGTATACCTTGAAATGTTGTTTTTTTGTGACATTTCCATGTCATCGAATTCATATTGTTTTTCGATTCTCACTTATAACATGTTTTTTTATTTATCAATCTACTATGTCATTTCTTATTTGTAAAATTATAGAAAATTCTTATTCATCACATTGTCATATCATTGTTTTATCCAATTGCACCATTCATTATTGTTTGTCTTATTGCACTCTTATTTTTTTTCACATTTGGAATGATATTAAAGGTAATTCCCATGGTAGCCCCACGGGGGTAGGCGAGTTGGTAATCACATGGCGGTGAAGTTCGTAGAAAGCGGACTCCGTATTGAAGGTCACGAGTTCAAATCCCCTGGACTTACATTGGTGACGCGTTATAGTGGGCAAGGCACGAAGCCCAGAGGTTATAGTGGTGGCGGCCAGAATCGACCCTGTGTCACGCGAGTTGCGAGGCTGTCCCAGTTGTCGATTCCTCTGCTACAAAAAAAAAACAAAGGTAATTCCCATGGTGACCTAGGTCAACCCAATAAATATATTAAACCAAATTAACCTAAGTCAACCTAATAACCAAGGTCAAACTAATATCCTAGAAAACCTAGTAAATCTAAGCTATCTTAATAAATTTGGTAAAATTACTAAAGTTACATCAACCTAATAAACCTACATTAACCTTAAAAAGGTAACTTAATTAAGTCAACCTAGTAAACCATGGTCAACCTAGTACCCATAGTCATGTTAGTAAACCTAGGTCAAACTAGTAAATCTAGTAAACCTAGGTTAACTTAGTAAACTTAATAAAGGTAGGCCATCCTAGTAACCCTAAATCAAATTATATGACTATGTTTGACCATAATTAATTATGCTTGAGCTAGTAAAACTAGGCCAACCTAGTAAACATAAGCCAAGCTAGTAAAACTAGTATACCTAGGTCAACCTTTTTACATAAGCCAAGCTAGTATAACTAGTAAACCTAGGTCAACCTAATAAACTTAGTTGAACTAGGTAAATGTAGATAAACCTTGTAAACTTGTTAAACCTTGGTAATGTTGTCATAATGTTTATTGTTTCTCAAATCGTGATAGGCCATCCTAGTAACCCCAAATCAAATATATGACTATGGTTGACCATAATTAATTATGCTTAAGCTAGTAAAACTACGCCAACCTAGTAAACATAAGCCAAGCTACTAAAACTAGTATACCTAGGTCAACCTAGTAAACATAAGCCAAGCTACTAAAACTAGTAAACCTAGGTCAACCTAATAAAATTGTTGAATGAGGAAAATGTAGAAAAACCTTGAAAACTTGTTAAACCTCGGTAATATTGTCATAATGTCTATTGTTTCTCAAATCGTGATGTGATTTTTTGTTCATCACATTGCCATGATATTGTTTTTTGCTACATTGAAATGGTTTTTTGGTCACATTTTAATTTTTCCACATTGTGACGTGGTTTGTTAATTGCCACATTATGACATGGTTTTTTGTTCATCACATTGTGATGTCATTTCTTGTTTGTCAAATTACATCATTATTTTTTATTCATCACATTGCTACATCATTTTTTGTCCAATATGTTGTTTGTTGTTCATCACATTTTATCGTTATTTATTATTTTTCACACTTGTAATAGTTTCAATGTTAACTTCCATGGTGACTATGGTTGACTTTAATGCTCCTATTCACTATGGTTGACTATGTTACCCATAGTCCACCATAGTCAACCATACGTGGAATTTGTTAATGTATAGTTAATATGTTATAAATTTGTTAATGTGTAAATTTATGTATATTATTAATGTCTTTTCAATGTGTTAATGTATAGACTAATGTATTACTAATGTCCATGATTCTTGTTTTTTTGGCATTTTAGGATCTTGTTTTGTAAAAAGGTGCATGGTTATGGGTCTAACATTTGCCTTTTGCTCTTGTTCTAGATCAAAGATTGTTTTCTTTCATTCCTGCCATCTATTTCTTGACCTTTTGACAATATATATTTATATAAAAATTGATTCATTATCTTTCAAATTTTGTTAACAATTGGATAACTTGAGTGGTCCTAAAGTTCTTACATTTCACAAAATATTAAGCAAAAGATAAATTTAAATATCACTCTAACCAAAATATTATTATTCTAACAAAAAATCTAAATAAATTAATGAATTTTTTTGTTTCTTGACCCATAGAAATTTAAATCTTTAATCTCATGACTTACATAATACTTCATAAAATGATGATAGCCAATTGAACTATCCCAATAGACAAATAAATTAATGAATTTAAACATTCTCACTTCATACCCATCATCTTCTCTTTTAAAATAGAATATGTCTCTAAACATTTGTATAAGATATTCCATAATATTTATGAATATGGGTACGAGTTCCTTAACTTTTTTTCATAACTATTAATATTTAGTACCTATTATTTTCTTCATAACTCTTATCCTTGTTTCCAAAAAGCATGCATTGGTGTTAGGAAAAAATAATTATCTCAATCATAAAATAAACCTAACATCATGTTACTAAAAAAATCCAATTAAGTTTGTAAATTTTTCAATGCTATATTTGTCCATGTCAACATTTACATCTTAATTTTTGAATATTATACTTGTTCGTGTCAACATTTACATCTCCAACGTGACATTGAGAATCAGAACTGAAAATTTATATGATTAATACTAATAAAATTAGATATGAAATGTCAAGAAAATTAATTTAAATAATCATAAAAAAACCGTATATTTTTTATAACTTTTAACATATATAAACTCCATTGAAGTGAAAATACCCAACTATCAGAAACGATGCGAACATCCGGCCTCTTCTCTTATACATGCCCTTCCTTTGTACAGTTA
>APFE031488964.1:149512-161036 GCA_000404065.3 Pinus taeda
TCACATCCATTTAAAGCCAGTACAGTTTCTAGTGCATTTATGGAAACAATTCAAAAGCTACATAGAAACCCAAAGATTATTGTAAGTGACAGAGATCCCATTTTCACTGGAAATTTTTGGACAGAATTATTTTCTTGTCTTGGTACTCGGTTTGCTCATAGCTCATCTTATCATCCTCAATCTAATGGGAAAACTAAGATAGTAAACAAATGTTTGGAAGGATATCTTCGTTGCTTTGTTTCTGATAAACAGACACAATGGGTCAAATGGTTGCCTCTAGCTAAATGGTGGTATAACACTTCCTTCCATACAACAACAAAAATGATGCCATTTATGGCACTTTATGGGTATCAACCACAGTCCATCACATCATATTTAAGAGAAAATTCTAAGGTTCACGCAGTGGAACATCACATCGAACATCAACAACAAGTCC
Source organism: Pinus taeda (assembly GCA_000404065.3). Classification (NCBI taxonomy): domain Eukaryota; kingdom Viridiplantae; phylum Streptophyta; class Pinopsida; order Pinales; family Pinaceae; genus Pinus; species Pinus taeda. The sequence continues at coordinate 149,949 of APFE031488964.1, forward strand.
TCCAACTCTTAAAGGATAACCTCGTGTTGGCACAGAATAGAATGAAACAACAGGAAGATCAACGAAAAATGTTTTTGATATGAAATTGGCATGATATACGGTATACCCCATAAATGTTTCTTGGGTATTTCCCAAAGTAGAAACGTGTTGCAAATGTTTTAGGCAAATCTCGTATCAATGCTAACATTGGTTTTAGTGTATTACCTGAAGAGTTAAAAAGCTTTCAGGTTTCTAGGTTATAAACATAAGGTTTCTCAGTGGATTCAGAGTTTAGGTTCTATCTGTCTCTACTATTCCAAAGCTCCCCAGGACTTGCACCTAGCCCAAACTAAAAGCACAAATACAAACACTAGGATAGGCAAGCGGTCAATAAGGGAAAATTATGTTTCTTGAGAGACTTGATTTGTGATGGAGCCATTAACAACATGCTTCTTTCACTGACCACAAAAGCCCTCCTCGATAAACCTTGCAGAGCTTGATGTCATGTTATTAGTTTATCTAGAATTCCACAAAATTGCCAAGGTGTAGAGATGGATACACGTGTATGGCTCTGTAGCATTTAGAACTTGATGCTAACCTAGTGGGCTTGTTCATGCTCATTTGAATGAGAAAATAGTGAAACTATTTCACCTCAATATGTTATGAAATTATATATTTATATGAGGAAATTATTCATTAAAATAATATTGTTCTTCTCTTCCTTTGTACTTATAAATTGGTGCTATGACATTTCTCTTCAGAACAACATTTCTCATTGTGCTTAAAGATCACACAACATTGTGTACGAACCTTACGAATATTGTATATTAAATTTTCTCATAGAACAAAGAAATCCATGCTTACATTCCTAGAAAAATTTGGTAGAACTTCGAACCACAAAAGGTAGCTAAGCTGGTTTAAGTACAGTGCTTTTCACTGTAGACCTAGGTTCAATTGCTTTGGTGAGGGTTAATGGTTCAAGTGGCAGGTGGTGGTAGGTGTGAATATCCTTGGCTGGGTCTAGGAGGGTGAGGTGTAACAGTCTACACTAATGGGTTTACTATGGATGTCATCCACAAAATGCGGGGAAGCATCCCTAGGTGATTTGTTTTAATGAAAAAAGAGTCTCATAGAACTTGATATCATACTATTTGATTTGTTTAGAAATGCCTTGATGGCTAAGCTATAAATATTGATAGGCATGTATGGTTGGGTAGGAATTTAGAACACGATGCTATTCAAGTGGGATTCTCTTGGTTACTTGAATGCTAAAGCTGTGGAGTTGTTTTGCATCAAGAAATTATACTTAGTACATAGTCTTGTTTGTCACTAACTTTGTTGTTCTAAGTCGGTGTTATGGCACTGCTTTTAGGAGTTTGATGATTGTTCTTTGAATATTGCATAGCTTTGTGTATGAATTCTTACGAAAATTATGTATTAATCCATATAATATAAACAAAAAGATCCATACCCATGTGCTTAATGAAACCTCACAGAACCTCAAATATCCATGCTAATGGGTTTGTTTAGAATTTTGCAGATGCCCAACCTATAGAAATGGATCCACATGTATTGTTCAGTAGCATATAGCAATAGAAGTTGATGCCATTCTAGTGGGCTTCTTATTGGTTCGTCAAATATGAAATATGCAAAGTTTCTTTATTGTTAAGAAGTTATAAATCTCGATGAGGCAATTATTCATTAAATAATATTGTTCCTCACTAATTTTTGTAATTTTAAGTTGGTGTTATGACATTGCTCTTAGAATGAGTTTGGCGATTATGCTTTGAAGTTTGCAAAAAATCCATTTTCAAGTTAAAAACTCAAGAATACAAATATGGCTCTTATCTTTCTCAAGATATATATTTCTTACACATAAATGAAAGAGGAAGCCTGCTAAAATTGACATCCTATTGTATTTGATCCCTGATTTCACTATTGTTGTGCACAGGTGCATTCAATGTTGCTATAAGATTTTATTTTCTCTATGGATCAAAGCTTAAAAGTTATTGCAGCTACACTATTGTCAATGATCAAAACTCCTAGAGACTAACCATTAGCCTAAGAATGCAAACCCACCTCTTGAATCTCTTTATAAAGGATTGAGTTTATTTGTCTAGACAATTTTTAATAATAATATAAATTAGTCCTTTATGAGAAGATCCTTAGTGGTTGCGTCAATCAGTTGGTTCCACTCTTGCTAGGATGTGTCTTGTAATTTGGCACACTATGCAGGTCCATGCTATGATTCCCATGGAGCTAATTCACATGACATGAGGGAACATTACACTAAGGACTTGGAAATATGAATATATGATGTGGGACTAAAAATATATGAGAATTTTTTCTCCTAATATTACTAATATTACCAATGGTCTATGGCATATATGCATGAGTTGAAACTCGTTTCAGTCTACTGGATGGTATAAATTGACAAGAAAACTAGACATACATAGTCTAAACAGCTAGTTTTTTTACTTTTCAACTGTTTACTTATTGTTCTTCTCATGATCCACATTCAAATATCAATTGGATAATTGGCCAACTAAATTGACTTTCTCATGGCCTCTACTTTACCACCCGCTCCATTCTTGGCCAGGACCATTAGGGCTTTGTCCTAGGGATGGGAGCCATCTATACTAGCTAGACAAAATCTTTCTCATAGCCCTCTACTCATTGATGGTTGACCATATTTGCATTTATCATATAGATCATTTTTATCAATTTTTAACTTCTTGCCTTGTTTGTGTCAAGTAGTATGGTAGTGTTCTCCACTTCTTGATATTGCTTGGAAGCAATTTTAAGTAACTTCCCTTGAGATTTCACCAATTCATAATGATCTGTTTCTCCCCTCACCGAATTCCTTAATATTAATACTACCATTTCTTCTCATGTTAAAGTTTTATTTCTATGCCATTTGGTATCACCGTGGCCTTATCCACCTCCCTCTTTTCCTAATTCTTCTTTGGCAAGTTATCTCGATTTAAAAACTTCTATAAGCCTATTGATTTATTATGCTCAATATTTAATACTCCATCACTCTTTTATTTGGCCTCCATAGTTTTCATGCCCACCCTCTCATTCAGGAACTAAACTCTCTATCATTAAACCATTGATGTTGGCATAAGATATAGTAGCAGCTAAAATGATAAAACACCTTTTTTCTTTTCATCTTGAATATTAGTAAATACTAAACATTCATATTCTAAGCTAGTTTAAGTCCTTGACAATGTTTTTAGGAGATAAAATACGGCCTTGGGGTGAAGTCTTACCTCTTGGTTTGGCTGGGAAACACCTAACCTATTTAAAATTCAGATATGGATATGATATATCACTTCGATTGGATCATATAGATATAAAATACATATTGGCAAAGATCAATCTCAAAATTAGTTTTTGAAAGAAAAATTTGATCACCCGAATCATTAGATATGGCACAAACAACACCCATATCTTGTACTCAAGGTTTGTTGAAGTTACTGCTAGTATTGTTAGCCATGGCACTAGTAGTATATGTAGTAAGTCCTCCCTTGTATTGGAAGTTCAAAGAGGACCTCACTCTTGTTAGGCATGCATTAGCCTTCTCTCCTTGTGTATGTGACTACACTTTAGAAGCTAGGCTCAATATTCCTTGAAGTATTATTCTTCATTCTACAACTACATTAGACATTTCCAATGTTACATAGGGATGCCTCAAGGCTTGCGTTCATCCATGATTCTCTAATAATTTAAGCCAGAATGTGTGATCTTTTGTTCTTGTGAGGTGGATTTTAATTTTCCAATGACCAACCAAGATCTCAGTTCCTCCAAATGGCCATCATACACATGGATCCCATAGTATGTTGGATCCACTTCTGAATCATGAACCTTGAGTTCAGTTTGTCATGATTTTCTTCTTTCTTGTGTTTGTTGTTTTTTGTTCACTCTTACTCTATTAATAGTGCAGATATTTTCTCCAATATATCTGCCATTAGACTTCCTTATTTGCAGTTGCACTGAGAGAAGAAAGCTACATTCTACAACCTAGTTGGGTGTACAAGTGATCCATCAACTCTTCATGCGTTGGTGTGTCATTGTGTAATAGTGCATTGGACCTATATGATGCATAAAATATGTCACTAATGCACATCCTTCCTCAAGGTGGAGGGTAAAAATCTGCCAAACAATGAATCCAAAACAATAGAAAGTTAAAACACTGCATCTATCACCTGCATACACAATGTCATCAAGCTTAGCCAACTTAAGCTGAACATATGATTTCCTTGTATGTTTTGCACTTAAGGCAAGGATTTGCTGCCCAACAAACCTCCTTGTTCTAATTTAATATCTTCAAAATTTATAGTGGTTAAGAAAATTTCAGAAGGATGGACAAGTAGTTAGATGGTTTCCATATTTCTTTGATGGACTAATTTTTAGATCTAGGTGTTTGCATATTGGATCTCAAATATGGTGTTATTTATCTTCATATTCAAGGATAGACTTTATGGTGCCTCATTTTCTTCTCATAGAAACTAAGGGCTATGCTCTTACTAAAAGACTGATATCTAGGATATTGTGCCTTCATCTATAGATCTGTGGCAGTTGGTAGTGCACATGAGTATGGAAGTTAAATCCAAGTGGATGATCATGGACGTTGTAAAGGATCATTTGATCCCTCTATATATGAGAAGATAACAATAAAGGATATGTTTTATGCCCTAGTGGGCTTCTAGCAAAGTGAGAACATAAATAGGAAGGTGATATCATGAAACAATCTTAGATATATAGAGATGACCTAATCAGATTTAGTAAATAGTTACCTTATGTACGGCACACAATTTAATGGTCAACTTGTAATAGTTGTGGAGAAGGTTGTAGATTTAAAGTGAGTGAACATGGCACTGAATGGATTCCTAGCTTCACGGGAAGAATTCATCAAAGGTGTTTCTAATCATGAGAACCTTCCTCACATTAAAAAGATGCATGATGATTGTATCCAAGAGGAATACTTGGATGGAGTTGAAATCTAGATAGAAGGGCATTGATGAGAACATTATTCTATTTGGTTAGACAAATCGGGGAAAAGGTAAAGGAACTAGCAAGGGTAAGGGAAAAAGTAAGGAGTCAACCTCATAGTTAGTAAAGGACTCGAGTGAAAATAAGTGCTTCATTCCTCATAAGCATGGTAATTATGGATCACAATGTCTAGAATCTAGATTAGAAGAAGGGTAAGTGCAAGAAATATAAAAATTAGGTAGTAGCATCTTAGAAACTTAGTTGGTTAAGTTTGTTGCGAAGTTTGAGAAGTATTTCTCGATGGTATCTTATCTGTCTATCAACACAATTGGAATGTGTGGTGTGTGAATATGGGACTTCTCATCATATGGCACCAACCTGACAATTATTCTTTAGTTTAACAAAGAAAGACTAAGTAGTATAACATGATCTTGGTGATCCCAAATACCTAGTAGCAAGAGTAGGTATTATTCTCTTCCACCTTGAGCTAGGTTTTAGATGCTGATGATTTTTTTATTCACCAGTAGTGCAAAATGAGCCACCAAAAATAAAGGATCATCATGCCTATATTAGGGAATTTTACTTTGCTTCCTTTAACCTTTGTGTCAAGGGTAGGCAAGTATTGTATACAAGGCATCCTTTATGACATTTAACTAGTGCTTCACTTTCTACTGTGTTTCTAGGTCAAATGATCAATAATTTTTTTTTATCATTATATGTTTATGATATGTATGGATTCTAAAATGAATGAGTGGGCATGTCTTTGTACAATTCTTTAGTATGTAGTATTTCATAGCAACATTCTTGCTAGCTTCATCTTAAACTTGTCCCCTTTTCGTCAATAAACATTACCCTAGATGCATGCTCAAGAGTACACACAGTTAAGATTATGTTGCCATTATCTAAGACCTTTTGTATACTTCTTGACATGAGACCAAACCATGTAATCCAAAAGTACTAATATAAAAAACTAGCCTTTTCTGTACCAATGATTTCACCTTACTATACAAGTTAGACAGTATGGGTCTGATCTACTGAGGCCTACATTCAGTCTTTGATCCTGAAGCTGATATTCTTGGCCCAAATTGTTGGCTTTGGTACCATAACCTACCGTTTAAACTTTCTCTTCTATTTTGTTAGTGCATTATATTACAATCCTAACTCAAACTCAAACTCAATTACAAACCTTATTATTTCCTAAAAGATAAGTTAAGCATTATATTTATTTTCTTATTTTCTATTATTTGTTATGTGCGAGGAGTTTCTAGAATCCCATTACTGATTTTTTTTTTGGTTCATGAAAAAAACTATCATGCACTTGTTTATATTTTTTGAAATTGTGTCCATGCAAAAGATCTCCTGTCATGTATTTTACAATTTTTCTTATGATACGGGTATTGAAGAACCGTGTGTACATTGTAGGTTATGCTTTGATTCGTTGCAATTATCTATGTTGGCAAAAAATGAGAAGCATAGTTCTCATGAGTCAAATTTTGAATTTTTTAGACACTGAATCTTCTATATAAATCTACACTATGTCTTTCTTCATAAAAATTTTTGAATTTTTTGCTTAAAAATGATATTTTGTTCTTTACATAAATTAGGGGTAAAAATAGCATTTGTGTCATTTGTTTTAATATTAGGTTCATGATAGAGTAAGTAAATCTTAGGATCATGAAAGAGTAATTTTGTCCATAATGTTTCAAATTTTTATTTGTTGGATCAATCAAAAGCCTCCAACATTACAGTTTATACAATGTACTTTTAACTCCATATAAGTCTATGTTAAGATCGATTCTTTGGATTAAGGTACCTACCTATGTATTAGTGAAGATATTAGGATTAAAGAGTGAAGTATAAGACAATTCTAATGGAATGCATGCACAAGTGACCTACCTATTTCTGGTTGGATTTTGAGATCAAGAAACTAATGGTTTACTATGTGCTTCTTAGGTCCTCATCTTTTTACTATGGGTTCAGAGGTATATGCTTGCGGCATACAAATATTTGATATCATGGTTTGTTTGCCTTTGATTTTTCTCATAATTTTCCTGGTCACCTGGGGTGCTCCAAAAAGGATGCAACAAAGCTGTAGGAGAGAGGGGTCTTCCTTCCCAATCTCTATGTCTTACATAAGGTAGAAGGTAAGATTATCCCAACCCTCCTAATGGTATTCTTGGTCACCCAGACACTCCAAAAGGAAGAAATAAAGTTGCAAGAAAGAGGGTTCTAGCTGTGTGCTTGTCTGAAAGGTCTTAACTAAGTTAGAGGGTAACATTATGCCAAACCTTGTAATGAAGGTAATATACCTCATGTGCTTGGTTTTGAATAAGTCTTGTTAACTTGTCGTCAAAGGTCAACCCTTCTAAACTTAAGGTAAGTAAACTTTCCTTGATCTCTTAACTGAGCATAGCAATTTGTTTGTCTTATTTTGTAAGAATGTCAGTTTTGATCAATAAACTATTTTTGGAGAAGCATTATGAGAGGATTTTCTATAACCATTATGTTTTGCTGATTGATATCAATTTTGTGATGTTTGTCTCTATTTTAACAACCCAACTATGTTTGGGAAAACATTTTGATAGAACCCTCAGTTTGAAAAACCTGGTATTTACTGCTAGAGTTTTATCTAGGAATATTAATCTTTTAAAACTTTTCCTTTTTGGCAGGCATATATTGTTGAATTGGAAGATGAAGTAACAAAACTAAAAGAAGGGAATGAGGAATTACGAAAAAATATTTATTCTGGACAAACCTATAATTGATATAAATATCCCTAGGATATACTTTATTCTTCAGGAAATTGGTTGTTTTATTATCATAAAATCTATGTACTAATCACTAATGGATATTGCTTAATAAAAAACAAGCAGGAATGGCTAAACTACTAAAAAAATAGGCATACAAACCTAGAAATCTTAGTTTTCCATTTACTTGGATGAATATATATCTAAGCACACCATTTGAATGCAGGGATTAATATTATTGTCATATCATGTTACAATAATCTAAATAGCAGTTTTGAGGGGGTGTAACATGGCCTTGAACTTTTGTTGTCTACCCGTGAACCCATTCATCAACATTTTTCCTTAATTTCAATTAGCTTTTATATATTCCACTAAGATGTTTGGAGGAGAAAGAAGCTTTAGCATTGTGTTTATTAAATATGATTGGTATCTATTGATTTGATTCTTTTAATTCTTCGTTGGTTCATATATTTTAATTTTAATTTCTTATTGTTCACATTCACATCTAAAAACCTATTTGTGAGGAGGGTTTAAGGCACAAATAATTCATCTTGAGGATATTGGATCTACACGTGTGTGTGAGTTCACTTATTTTGGGGTGAATTTAGTATATATGTATAGTTATTTATCAAGCAAAAGATGCACTAAAATTATGAGATTTAAAATCTCTTGAAATTGCAAATCTATTGGCATATTGGTGTTGCAAGAGTTTTTATTGTTCTATTTTTTCTGTCCAACTTGAATGTAAATCTAGCTATTGTGTTTTCAACCATTCCATTCAAACATATCATTTTCAATTTACTAATATTTGTGATTCCTTTGTAAAGTTATTTTATTAAGATTACTTGACTTTGATCTAACTATTTTTATTTTTTTTTCTAATTTGGATGTATTTTTATTTTAACGATTTAATTCAAAATTGTATTTTAATTATAAATGAACTGAAATTAATTAAAATTGCGAGTTATTGATATTTTATTTTCATTAGAGGAAATTTGATTTTGAAAACTTAACATTGAATTTCCATCTCATAATATGTAATCCAATTAAAATCTTTTAAAATTAAAAAGAGATAGGGACCTAATATGGCATGGCAAACTTTAATTATCTAATTTGGTTATACATGAATTTTTTAAATAATATGGTTTACCTACCTTAAACATGAATGGTGCCGAAATGACATAAAACTATATTAAATATTAAAAATAAAATTAATATTTAAAGAAGAGTAAATCATGGGTTGATTATTAATTAGAGAAAAAAAATTAAAATTTCTAACTCATCTAATATTAATAATACAGTTTTCTATGCACAAATATTTAGAAACATAATTCATAAAATTAAAAATATTTTAATTTACACTTTTCCATGTTTAAGAAAACTACCACTTTCATTTTCATTATTGAGATCTTAATTTAATTTTGATACTCTTTTTTCTTTCTTTTTTATGTCTTAGAATTTATTAATAATATATTTATAATATAATATTAATAAATATTTTATCACACAAATATTTACAACATAATTCAATAAAATTAAAGTAATCTTTTAAAATTTTTTAAATATTAAAAATAAAATTAATATTTAAGGAAGAGTAAATCATGGGTTGATTATTAAGTAGAGAAAAAAATTTAAATTTCTAACTCATGTAATATTAATAATATATTTTTCTATGCACAATCATTTAGAAACATAATTCATAAAACTAGAAATATTTTAAATATGATCTTTTTTCTTTTAAGAAAACTACTATTTTCCATTTCCATTTATTGAGATTTTACATTTAATTTTGATACTCTTTCTTTCTTTCTTTTTATGTTTTAGACAATTTTCATAATAATATTACATATTCTATATAATATTATTACTCATGAGCTGCGGCTTAGTTGAAACAGGTCGTGGGCAGTTCCCTAAAACGCCTTGGATGCGAAAGGATCTGCATATATGTGAGAAGTCAGAACATCGAGGAGGGAAAATCACTTCCTCTGTAGAGGACCCCGCGATATAACCACATTAATCTCAGTTCACAATCTTTGTTACAATACTTGACTTCCTAGCCTTTTACAATGTTCAAAATTATAGTGAGCTGGAGGCTTCTCTCAAGATTTTTGCAGCATAGGGAATAATACTAATCAAATAAATAATTTGTTTCTTTAGGTCCAATAGACCAATGTTTGGTCTCAGTGGACGTTAACCACCATCATCATCATCATCATCATTAATAATATATTTTTCTATCCACAAATATTTAGAAACATAATTGGTAAAATTAGTAATAATTTTAAAATTTTAATATTTATCTTTTTTCAAAAACTTTCATTTCCATTGTTTTTTCAGGATTTATCGCTTCTCAAGTTTTTTTAAGATTTCAAAATTTATGATTCTTCTCTCACTTTATAATTTTCAAAGCACTTGGCTATTCTTGATTCTATATGAAGGAAGCAAAGAATTTTCAACTAGAATCGGAGGAATATGAGAATTTTTTTTAAATAAATTTACAACTTTTCATTTTAAGATTTTTTTTTCAAGATTTACAACTTTTCATTGTTTTTTAAGATTTCAAAATTTATGATACTTCTCTCATGTTATAATTTTCATATTACATGTGATTCTGGGGCACTGGGCTATTTTGGATTCTACATGGAGGAGGCAACGAATTTTGAACTAGAATCAGAGGAATATGAGAAATTATTTTTAAGAGATTTATCACTTTCCATTTTAAGAATTTTTTTTCAAGATTTCAAAATTTAATATGCTTCTCTCACTTGGCTATTATGGATTCTACGAAACTTAGCAATTCTAGATTCTAAACAGAGGAAGAAAGGAGTTTTGAACCAAAATTTGAGGAATATGGGATTTTTTTTTAAAGAGATTTACCGCTTTTCATTTTAAGATTTGTTTAAAAGATTTACAGCTTTTCACTATTTTGTAAGATTTCAAATTTATGATGCTTCTCTCACTTTACAATTTTCAAAGTACATGTCATTCTACAACACTTGGCTATATCCTATGATAGTTCACTATTCTAGATTCTACATGGAGGAAGCAAGGAAATTTGAACCAGAATCAGAGGAATATGAGATTTTTTTTAAGGGATTTACCACTTTTGATTTAAAGTTTTTTTTTTCAAAAAGGAATTTTGAACCAGAATCGGAGGAATATGAGGAACTTTCAGAGGGACTCTCTAGCAAGCAATGGAAAATAGGATCGAATTATTATTAATTTAGATCAGTCTTATTATTTGTAAAACTTAATTGTTGTTTTAATCATGTAAACTTATTCTCAATAATCATAATAATTGAAAATTATATATATAACATGATATAAATATATATTAATATAAATGGTTATATAATGTAAGAGACCC
>APFE031488964.1:163294-190026 GCA_000404065.3 Pinus taeda
ATTTATTTGGGTAATTTTGGTAAAAGTAAAATAATAAAAATGAAATATTAAAAAATTGTCTACATGACATTATTTTATTAATTTCTTAATTTTTTCTTAGGTGGTTATTTTTTAGTTGAAATTTCCTCTAATTGAATTTTAATTGTATTATTATCTTGTTTAACCAAATTGTTTTTAATAGCTATTATTTTTAATGCCATTTTTATTGTGAATCTTTAAAGGGTGCTCGCTCAATGGAAGAGTGTCTGCTTTATAAGCAAGAGGTTTTTGGTTCAATTCCACTATGTCCTAATACAAATTAATCAACGATATTGTAGTTTATTTTTAATTAAATACTTTTAATGTTGATTTATTTCAATGGTGAGAAATTGTTCTAGATTCATTATTTTATATTGTCTCTAAAGAGACAAAAGTGATGTTCTATTGTCTTTGAATGTAATTTTTTATTTTCTCTAGAGAGACAATAGTTAGGATAAATGACATTGTCTCCTTAAAGACAATATGTCTTTAATCCCAACTATTGTCTCTTGAGAGACAACACTGAAAATGAAATTGTCTCTCTAGAGACAAAAAGGTTTGTGTTATATATTGTCTTTAGAGAGAGAATATTTTAAGACAATTTATTTTTATGACAATTTAATTTGAGACACCCACTTAAAGACAACACACAAGTTTTATTTTGTCTCAAGTTAAGACAATTTACTCAAAAGTTATCTTAGATAGTGTCTTAAAACCCCCCTTTGTGTTGTAGTGAGTCAATGGAATAACCCGTTTCTCACACCATAGCATCTTAATCCAGGTATTCAAAGATCTTAGATACTTACTTTGTGATCCTTTGAAGAAGTGTTTCTCAACTTCATTGTAGTTGACTTAAGTATCAACTATGAACTTTGTAACAAATTCTCCTATAATCTGATCAAGCAAATGGCCGACAACCCACACGATTTTATCTTCACACACTTCTAATCATCGTATCAAGTCTCAAGTCCACACTATTGGACCATCAAGATTCCACCTTCCTTGGCCATCTGCCAACTTAGCTATCCACTCGTATAATTTGATAGGGAAGGTGCAAAACAAAATTTCATGTATTTCCATATACGAATATTTTTCCAATGACTGCTCCTTTGATAGGTGTGGGTTCCTATTTTCCTATGCCACGAATTCATGAATTTTTTTGTCCAGCCACTTTTCAATTTCCTTCTTATTTGGATTCCAGTGATGTGACATCACACATCTCCTTTAAGAAGATCGCGATCACGGAAATGGAACCATTTTTTGGCTTATGGATCCTTACCGAGGTTTAGAGTTAATTGGGCCAAATAAAACTCTATACTACTAGCCCTTTCGGCAACAACCCCACATAGCGCAGGTTGCAGTCTCACCAGAAGGAGTATGGGGAGATGCTCGAACCAAGTTTCTGCATCCAGAGATCAACGTGATGTCTTTTAGCTTCCTAGATATACCTTCCCACAGATTTATAAGCCGCTAGGTCTCAGTACTACAACTCCATTTAAATAGCCTCCAGACCTTTGTGAAGGTCTGCAATTGGTTTTTGCAGACCCTTAACAGTCGTATTATCTACTTAAGTGCACCAGAAAGTGACCCTAGATCTGAACTCGCGCAGATCTACTTAAGTATTTTAATAAACATAACAGAATGTATCACAATCTTCACGGAAGTACTTAACATGAAGTGTGTTCAATTATTAATATTTATTCGATGGAATCACACATAATATTTCATAAATACATTATTCATCCACAACATATATCGCAAACATAAATAAAGAGAAGTAAACATATACACACAGGAATTATTCAACAATCTTCTTTATTGATCTTCAATATGGTGTTACACACTCAAAAATATCCTGCGCACTCAGCTGCAGGGGTCTATGCACTCAACTCCAGACTCTACTTTAAGCTTCTGCACACTGAGCTATAGAGCCTTTCTCTCCTACCTGGCCCACTTCTCTGCACTAAGACTTTTCTCCTATTCTCCAATTATAGCCCAGATTAAGCCTTAGACTCTCTAAGACACGACTACTTATATCCTTCTTCATATAATCCCATGATCAATGGACCCTGGGTGGATTTCAAAACTAACTCAACTTTACGTAAATAAGGGGCTAAAACCCCTTTGAATCCTAATCATCTGCACACTCTGCATCCACAAATCACAGAGACTTTACATCCTTTTACAAAAATTACATCAAAACTTGGGTTTTTAACCCCAAAACTAACCGAGTGGAACCCATCCCAACACATGAACTTGATTTGTTTTACCTTGAAATGCTCATTATTGTGCTAAAAACAAATCTAATATGCACTATATTTTTTTTAACTTTCAATGCTTGTGTTTGTGCTAGAAACAAATCTACCACACACTAGATTTGTTTTACCTTGCAATTTCTATGCTAGAAGGAAATATTATGTGCTAGATTTGTTTCTATCCCTACAATGTTTTTGTTTATGTTAGAAACAAATCTAGAATGCACTAAATTGGTTTTATTGTTCAATTCTTTTGTTTGTGCTTTTGTCTTACCATGTAACGTTCTTGTGTTTTTGCTTATAGTAGATTTTCTTCACCCTACAATGCTTGTGTTTGTGCTGGAAAAATATTTAGGGGTTGCTATACTTGCTTCACCCTGAAATGCTTGTGTTTTTTCTAGAAACAAATTTTGCACATGCTAGATTTGTTTGTGCTAAAAATAAATCTAATGGGTGTGAGGTTTTTTTTAACCTACAATTCTTGTAATTTTTGTATAAACAAATATAATAAACACTAGATCTATTTTACCTCGAAATTCTTGTGTTTGTGATGAAAGAAAGTCTTCTACATGCTAAGTTTTCCTTACTCTTTAATGGTTGTGGTTTTTGCTTGAAGGAAATGTAGGGCATGCTAGATGTGTTTTACCTTTCAATGCTTATGTTTTTGCTAGAAACAAATCTAACGCACATTAGACTTGTGTTACCTTGCAATGGTATTGTTTATGCTAAAAGGAAATCTAACATATGTTAGACTTTTTTACTTTACAATGTTGGTGTTTGTGCTAGAAACAAATCTAGCACGTGCTAAATTTGTTTTATCATGTAATGTTTTTAGTTTTGCTAGAAACAAATCTAGCACATGCATGATTTATTTCTAGTCATCCACTTCTTTTGTTTGTGCCAAAACCAAATAGAGTATGTGCTAGATTTGTTTTCTTTGTAATTCTTATGTTTATGCTTTTCTTTTACCCTGTAATGCTATTGTGTTTTTATTTACAATAAATTTTTTAAACTTACAATGATTATGTTTGTGTTAAAAACAAATCAAAGGTGTGGTATATTTGTTTTACCCTATAATGCTTGTGTTTGTGGTAGAAATAAATCTAGCACATGCTAAGAATTAATTTACCCTACAATGCTTTTGTTTTTGCTAGGTTTGTTTTGACATTCAATGCTTGTTATTATGCTACAAACAAATCTAACATGTACAAGATTTTTTTTACCTTACAATTCTTTTTTCTATGCTAAAAACAAATAGCACTCACTAGATTTTATTTACCTTGCAATGATTATGCTTGTGCTAAAAACAAATCTAGTGCACGATATATTTATTTTACCTCGATAGATCTATTTCACCTTGCAATGCTTGGGTTTCAGCTATAAACTAATCTAGTGTGTGGTAGATTTGTTTTACCCATTATTATTTTTTTTTCTAGAAACAAATCTAGTGAACTAAATTTATTTTACCCTCAATGCTTCTATTTTCTTTCTCTCCAATCCTTCTTTGTTTACCTTACATTAAATTTATTTTACTTTACAATGATTTTTTTGTACTACCCTCCATTGCTTTTATTATTCCAATGTTATCAACCTTGGACACTTTTTGAAACCTTATCCACAAGAGTGAAACCCTAGCCACCATTTTAGACCGAAACTGTAAGATTGAAACAGTACCCACAATTTGGAACCATATCTAAAGAACTGAAACCCTATGATACATATGAACGAAAATAATCCTTTCATGGCATGTCGTTTAACATTCTTAAATCTTTGCACTGCAATATTTTTTCATTCAAAGGTAGTTAGTTCAAAGAATTTTATTCAATTGATAGAAATATGTTTCGTTCTCTTGAAGAACAACAATTAATTTTTTTCATTAGCTAAACTTTTAGTCACTACATATCAAAGGGTGCATTCTCGATCTCATTCTCAGCGAAGCCACTAACCTATCGAAGGGAGGGCTAGAAGCATTACTTCTATCACAGTGTGAAACATGCTCACTCTATCATCTAATGCTACATTCATTTTATATTTTGTAGCTATTTTTATGCTTTCTACTTATAGTTTTAATACAACAATAGTAGAAACATGGTATTTACAAAAATACTCACAACTCTTAAAAGATATATTATCTATTACAAGAAAAAAATTAGAACCTCGATTATAGCCACCAATGAAAGCATCATGAAACACATGAATTATGATGCATAAGAAGCACCTTTTGTTATTAATCTTTGTTCTTTAATTATAATACATTTTCCTACACGCATTAAAAAACATGATGCAATCATTTCACTCATTACTACCACATGAGGTACTCTACACTTGAGCGGTTGATGAACCCATATCTCTATTATTTTGAAGGTGGACTCCTTTATTCTCCAAACATCAAGTCATGAAATCTTCCACATTTTTGGTTTAACATTCTTATAGATAAATTATGCCTCTATTTTGTATATTAATTTTCATTTACAAAAACTAATTGTCATTGTCGGTATCTCAAGTTATATCAAAATCCTCGAAAAAATGTAACCATTTAGATAGGAAAGGACTATATATGTAGGCTATTGTAAATTCCCATGTATGAATAGCTATTATTTTTTTGTATGATTGGATATTATGAAATATATTTTATATTGGTTACATTCATATGTAATTGGTGATTTTTTCATGGGAAACATCAATTCCACTACTATATTGTAATTGTCTATGATTGGGTTTCTTACAATCTTACCTCTAGATATTTGAAGAAGGCCTCTTTTACTTACATTTTCATCCTTATATCTTTTCATTTGGCCTCTATGGGGTGTTGGAAGTGACTGAAAACATGAGCTGGTAAGGATCTTGCCCTTGCATTATGGTGGTGGTCAGGTTCATGAGATAATGCTTAGAGATACTAACATGTAGGAAATACCTTAACTTACAAGAAGAAAAGTGAAGAGTTATTATTAGTGATACTTCTTGCATAGTCATGCAACATATTTCTCTTGCAAGATCCATAGAAGATAATATTTTTATTATTTGGCTATTGATTCTACATTTCTTATATATATTTTATGGTAGAATTTGGTAATAACAATGTACTTAAGTGATATAGCTCTTCCCTCACTTGTACACTTATTATTTACCATGCTATTAATCTTCTTTTGCAAATTTTTATGTTATATTGGAGTCTTTGTTTCCATGCAACAAGTTATCTTAAGGAATTGAGTTCAACATATAAATGTATGCATTTCTTCATCACAACCACTTATTTTTAAAAACCCATTATTAGAGAGTACGATAAATTGATATCAAATTTACCATTATCAAGATTCCAACAAATTCCCATAAAAATAATAATTTTTATATTTGAGCTATATCCTATCAAATTTTCCATTCCTAGGTTTGAACCAAATCCATTTGATGTATAACAATGCACAATCCGTAATAAAACTACTGATGTAATAGAATCCTACTTCATATACATTTAAAAGAAAAACGAATTTTTGTGTAACATGACGCAATGTGTAATATTTGTCACTTTGCTCCACAAATATGTTAGCTCATTGTTATAGAGCCTGCACGTAGGTTTTTGGTACGTGCTTCTTATCATTTGAAGTCTTAGAATTTGTTTTTAGGTTCCATTTTTCTTTGAATGTGAACATGGCTCCTCAGCTTCTTGTTTTCTAGTTGATGTATCATACTTTTTGTAAGCACAATGTACAAATTAAGAATTTGTTTCAAAGTCTTCCTCATGAGTTTCTAAGCTTGTTTTCATGCAAGTTATTTTCTTACATTCTATCAAGCATCCACTAAGTTACACCTCAACAATATCTTATAAGTAAATGCCAACTTAACCAATTACTAATTAGACAAAATGACTTATCTCCCATGAATTTTGCACTATGGTTGAAGTGTGGGTATGGTTGGTTTTCATATAAAGCACCCTATATCCATTTAACTCTAAATCTTTACAGCGTCAAGAAGGATTCTTTATAGATCCAAAAGTAAAATGGATATAGATTAGTATTGTAATATATATATATATATATAGAAAGAAGGATTCTTTACAGATCCAAAAGTAAAATGGATATATATTAGTATTGTTTTATATATATATATATATAACTAGTAATCCATAAAATACAAAAGAATTGTTTTATGAAGTTTAACCTTTCACTTTTTATTATAAATAATAGATTTTTTTAACTAATTTGCTATATGCACTGATATAGACAACTTACAACACCCTTCATTGTAAGGTTATGGATTTTAACCATTTGCAATCTCATGAATGTATAATCTTTGATACATTTAATTGTGCCACAATCCTCCACAGATCCATAGAGTTGGTACTGCAAGGGCTTAACATTATTCTATGAGAAATCAAACCTAGCTTTTTCTATTATTTATTTTCTAAATGCGGTAGTCTAAAAACGTGTTATTGACACACTCGTATTAGTGTATTCATCTATTTTAGCAAGTTAAAATAATGCAAGATGAATGTGTATTGAACACGACTCCTAAGATTTTATCAAAGTAGATTATAATCTCTAGTTTTATCCTTATGATGTAGAAAAAAAGAAAATATTCACATTACAGTTCAAGTCTTATGTCTGATTTTTCACATTGCTTTGTTTTTGCTAATAATCAATAAACATGATCTTTCTCTTATTTTGTAGAGAGCCCATTGCTTCTAAAAAATCAATCATGAAATATGTAGTCAATTCGTGTGCATGTCTACATCAAACCAAAACTTCTAATGCACACTCCTTCGTCTTAACCACGAAGTCTAGGTTCGAATAAAATAAGGTATAGCACAATGTTAACGTTAAATTTTTCACTAAGACCTTGATGCAACAGAAACAATGGTTTTCTATAAACCCACAATATGGGTCAAAATGACCCAACAATCACCCCGTCGAACACCCTTTTCTTTATACTCAACTGTTTTCCCTTTAAACGGAAATACACTGAAAAACCCCACAAAACATTAGTTTTTACATTTTGTATCGGTGCACTTTACCATACGTTAAGGTCAACACATCAATGCTTGGAAAACCATTGATTTGGAATAGCGATATCCTACGGTCATCGTGGATTTCGGATAGAAGACTAGATTGGGAGTTAACCACCCAAAAAAGCAGTTTTGTCATCCTCCACCTTTGCTACGTGGCAATGATTCAATGGAATTAGGGCCAATCCATTCAAAACAACTTACAGCCTTCGTGCGCCTGAAATACTGTCTACCATAACAATATCTCTTGGCAACCCGACGGCTGTGGTTGATCACGATCCAACGGTCACGATCTAATCGGCCAATCACAAGTTGCAGTGTCTGCCATATAGACTCTCTCCACTTTAAAGCACCAATGTGATAGTCTTTGCGGGCCCGATAGACTATCCAACCTTCTTTATACCATTTTGGGTCCGGTTATATTACGATATCGGAATTCAGCGATTCAACAAGCCAGTTCCTCTCCTTTGTAGGGATGCGATTTAGGTTCCATGGACCTGATAATAATTAAAAGTCTTCGTCTATAAACCTTGAAGTCTAGATTCTAAATCTGACTAAGTTTATCATCGATCATCAATGTATTTTGGGTTTTCTGCATGCGAAACCAAAACAATGGAATGAACTTGCCAACTGATCCTTTAACACAATATTTCTATTATAAAGTATGGAAAACACAAGGACAGCATCAATATCATCCAAATACAGAGAAAAACTAGCATTTGAGGCCTCCACGAGCTGTTTATATTATTATGCACACAACACTGATTTATTCATGACAAACAAATAATAGAGTCCCATCCTTAGGCCATATTACACAGATAAAGACCTCTATCTCAAAAGAATGCAGTCCACCCACTATATCTCTGCTCTTGCTCTACCCCCCTCGGTCATTACATTTTCCTTCCTTTTATCCATCGATAAACACTCTAACCATATCTAAAAACAAAATCTCTATTTTTAATAGATCTAACAGCAAATCTTTAACTCCTAGATCTATGCTAACAATCTCTATCTCTAAATCTAAAATAAGATAGTCTCTAACTTATTACAATAATGAATTATAACTAATTTCTTGAGAGATCCAACCCTCTCAGTAAAACTAGCTTTTTACCAATCAGGTCAATGAATTTCAACTTGTTTAGCCACAACATGTGAATAAACATTCACATTGCTAGCTAAGTCTGGATGCTCCTACATCAAACTCCCGGGGAAGAAAAGAATCCCCCTTCAAACTTTCAGGACTTACTCCATATTTCTGTAGTTCTGTTGCTATCAACCAACTAGCATCCTCCACTGGTTGTCCTTTCGATTTGACTAGATACTCGACATAAGTCTATCCTCTAGTTCTTTTGGATACTCTCTTCTCCAAAACAGCTTCCACTTCCTTCTTTGTTGTCTTTGGAATTTGTTCCTCTGAGTTCACAGTTTGAACTTCATCCACTGTAGCGTCCTCCTGCAACTCTGTCTCTACCTCTTTGTATGGATACAAATCTGCAACATTAAAAATGGGGGATATACCAATCCCTTCTATCAACTCATTCTCATATGCATTGGCTGAAAAATTTCTTAAAATTTTGCAAGGTCCTATATTTTTCATTTTAAATTTGTTGTAAGTTTTAGTACAAAATCTCTCTTTCCTCACATGCACCATCACTAAGTTTCCCACTTGGAATTCTTGCTCTCTTCTTTTCATATCTACCCTATTTTTGTATTTGTTGCTGCTTCCCTGCAATTTGTCTTTGACTTCTTCCTATAATCTCTGCATCTATTCTGTAAATTCTTTAGCTTTTGCACTCCTTCCCTATTTTCCCAAATGGACTCATTCTAGTGCTTCAATTTGGAGTATCATTGTAAGCAAAATTAGCTTGAGCTAGTGCTAAATCCCAATGTTTAGGATTTTGATATACTAAACTTACTAATATATTCTGCAAGCTCCTATTCACTACTTCAGTTTGTCCATCTGTTTGAGGATGGCATGTTGAACTAAAACTGAGGTTAGCTCCCAGTTTCTTCCAAAGAGTCCTCCATAAATTCCCTTCAAACTTGGTATCACGATCAGATACAATACTTATAGGTAAACCATGTAATCTTACAATCTATGAAAAGAATAAATTAGCTAGGTGTGTTGCATCACTAGTTTTCCTACATGCAATGAAATTTGCCATTTTAGAAAATCTATCTACTACAACATAAATGGAATCATTCTCTCTCTAGGTTTTTGGTAATTGCAGAACAAAATCCATGCTAACTACATCCCACGGTCGGTCTGGTATTAGCAATCATTGATACAGTCCTGTATTCTGACTCCTTCCTTTTGCATGCTGACATAACCTACATTTCTCAACAAACTTCTTAACATCAGTTTGCATTTTTGGCCAATAATAAAAAGCATTCACCTGAGCGAAGGTTTTCTCTTGTCGAAAATGACCAGATAATCCTCCACTATGTTTCTCCTTTATGATGTTTTCCCACATGGAACTTTTGGGAATACACAATTTGTTGCTTTTAAATAATATGCCTCCTTGAATGAGGTAGTAAAACCACTGACTTCCGTTATGGCTCATTGGATTCTGAATTGTTGTGTAGATATCTCTAAAATCCTTATCATCCTTGTACATTTCAATCATTTCCTCAAATCTTACAACACCCACTTTGAATTCTTGCAAAATAAAAATTACACTGCTCAATGCATCTGCTACTTTATTTGACTTACCACTCTTATGCTTTATTACAAAAGTAAAAGTTTGCAGAAATTCTACCCACTTGGCATGTTTATGATTCAACTTCGGCTAGTTATTGATAAACTGTAAGGCATGATTGTCTGAATATAATATGAATTCTTTTGGCAGCAAATAATGTCCCCAATTTTTCAAAGCCTGCACAATAGCATAAAAGTCCTTATCATAAGAAGAATATTTCTTCTTTGCATCATTCAGTTTCTCACTAAAATATGCTATTGGTCTTTCCTCCTGACTCAAAACTACACCAACTGCAATTCCACTAGCAACTGTTTCTACTTGAAAGACTTTCTCAAAATCTGGAAAAGTTAAAATCGACTTATTTGTGATTTTCTTCTTCAACAAGTTAAAACTTATGTCTACTGCTTTGGTCCAATGAAATGATTGATTGATCTCCTTGATTGAAACCATTGATAAAATTTATGTAAAAACTTGCAAGTCCATGGAAGCTTCTTACCTCAAATATGCTTCTAGTAGTAGGCGAGTTCCAAATTGCTTGGACCTTCTCTGGATCCATCTTCAAGCCTTCTTTAGAAACTACAAATCCCAAGTAAACCAACTCCTCCTTCTTGAAACTACACTTCTTCAAATTGATTACTAGTTTCTCTTTCAGAAGATTTCTTAGGACCAACTTAAGATGCTCTAAACGCTCCTCTTTAATTTTACTAAAAACCAAAATATCATCAAGGTACACAATGAAAAAATTACTTGCATACTCCTTCAAGACTTCATTCATTAACCTCATGAACGTACTGGGTGCATTAGTGAGCCCAAAAGGCATCACTAACCACTCATACAACCCACTATTTGTTTTGAATGTAGTTTCCCAATCATCACCTTCCTGAATCCTTATTTGATGATATCCACTCTTCAAATCTATTTTAGTAAAGTATCTAGATCCACTCAAGTAGTCCATTAAGTCATCCATGCATGGCAAAGGAAATCTGTACTTGATTGTGATCTTGTTGATAGCGCTGGAATCTGTGCATATGCACCATTCTCCTCCTTTCTTTGGACTAAGAACTATTGGTACATCAAATGGGCTAAGACTTTCTATGATCATTCGCTTATCCATCAGCTCTTGCACTTGCCTTCCAACTTCTACGTTCTCTTGAGGAGTTAGTCTATATGTTGCTTTATTTGGCAAGCTTGCTCCTGGTATTAAGTCAATGTGATGATTAATACTCCTAATCGGTGGTAATGCATTTGGCAATTCATCCACAATAATATCAACAAAATCATCTAACAGAATTTTAACTTCTTCAGGAAAATCATTCAAGTTTGTGGAAGTCAAAATTACCTTCGGTCTTCCCACAACAACAAAATGCAACTCCTCATTCTTCACTACTTCATGCAGTAGCTCCTTTCCACTTATTATCATAATACTACTTCCAGGTGTTCCTTTATCAGCATCGTCCTTCAATGGTAGCAATGTGTATTTAGTTCCATCTTTCTCCAAGGTATAAGTGTTTCTCCTTCCATCATGAATAGATTTTCGATCAAATTGTCACGGTCTTCCCAAAAATACATGGCATACATCAATTGCCATTACATCACATAATATCACATCTTTATACGTACTCATTTGTATCTCCACCTTGCATTATTTTGTCACAATAATATGATGTCCCTTTTGCAACCATGACACTTTATAAGGAGTAGGGTGCATGGTCTTTGCTAGTCGAAGCTTGTCCACCATCTCTGTAGAAACAATATTATCAGTGGTTCCACTCTCAATTATCACTTTGCAACACTTACCTTTTGACTTACAGGTAGTTCTGAACAAATTCTTCATGTGTCCTCGTTCTCCAATATCTGACATTGCCCCAAGCAAAGTCCTTCTCAATAACAGTGATTTACCTTCTTCAGGGGGTTCTTGCTTTTCCACAAGTCGAGGTGGTTCTAGCTTTGCCTCAGCCACATTCACATTCCTTTGACTTGCTGGTTTATTATGAGGACAATCACATGACATATGTCCCCATTCTCCACATGTATAACATCGAACATCTCTTCCTCGACCTCTTCTTCTCGGCACATATCTTCCTCTTTTGGATTCCCCCCTCTGTAGTGGTCTGCTACTTGAGCTTCCTGCTTCATACTGATGTTGTTGTCCCCTTGAAATGGTAGTTCCCCTACCTCTTGCTAATTTTTTTCCTCTATTCCTTTGATTATGTTTTCTCAAGATATTTTCTTCTGCCTTCAAACTTGCTTGATAGGCATCCTCAACAATTTTTAGACTTAATAGACTAATTTCATTTTGTATGTCATACCTTAAGCCATTTATATATCTAGCTACCATTTCCACATCATCCTCTGCATGCCCTGCTCTAATATTCAATCTATAAAACTCTTATGTGTATTCTTTATCAGACATTCCTTTTTGTCTTCAATTTTGCAATTGCTTAAAAAGATTCAAATGATAGTCTTTAGGCAAAAACTTGTCTTTCATTTTACTTACCATTTTGTCCCATAGCTTGATCTTGGACTTCCCTTTCCTCATTCTTGATGTTTGTAACTCGTCCCACCAGATGGTTGCATGACCCTTCAATTTGGTAACTTCAAACTTCACTCTCTTCCCCTCATCAATCTCTTCATAGTCAAAGTACTGGTCTAAGGATCTGATCCAGTCTGTTAGCTCTTCTGCGTTCAAATTTCGTTCATACATAGGGATTTTCCTCCTACTTTCACCAACATCTTAAGGACTTCGGCAGTTTCATTGTTTTCATCTACTATCTCCTCTGCAAGAGATTCTTCTAAAGAAATTTTGTCTCCTTCATCAAGCACTCTTCTCTGGGAAGTCTCAATTGACTCCATTCGCGTACGCAGACTCCGTACCTCTTCCAGTAGAATTGCATTTAGGTCAGGTCTTCCTCGACCAATGCCTCTCCTTGGTGGCATTTTCACTGCAAACAACCCTTTCTTCTGCTTTGATAGCAAAAATGACGAAGCGGAAACAATGGTTTTCTATAAACCCACAGTATGGATCAAAATGACCCAACAATCACCCTGCCTAACACCCTTTTATTTATACTCAACTATTTTCCCCTTAAACAGAAATACACTGAAAAACCCCACAAAACATTAGTTTTTACATTTTTTATCGGCGCACTTTACCGTACACAAAAGTCAACACATCAATGCTTGGAAAACCGTCGATGGTCGTCATGGATTTCGGATAGAAGACTGCATCGGGAGTTAACCACCCCAATGCTACGTGGCAACGATTCAATGGAATAGGGGCCAAACCACTCAAAACAACTTACAACCTTCATGCGCTTGAAATACCATTTACCATAGCAATATCGCTTAGCGACCTGATGGTTGTGGTTGATCGCGATCCAATGGTCGTGATCTGATCAACTAATTGCAAGTCGCGATGTCCGTTGTCTAGACTCTTTCAACTTTAAAGTGCTGATGCGATAGCCTTTGCGGACCCGATAGACTATCCAAACTTCTCTATACCATTTCGGGTCTGTTTATATTGTGATATCAGAATTCGACAATTCAATAAGTTGGTTCCTCTCCTTTGGAGTGATGTGATTTGGGTTCCACGGACCCAATAACAATTAAAAGTCTTTGTCTATAAACCTTGAAGTCCGGATTCTAAATCTGACTAAGTTTTGCATCGATTCTTAGTGTATTTTGGGCTTTCCGCTTGCGGAACCAAAACAATGGAATGAACTCGCCCACTGATCCTTTAACACAATATTTCTATTATAAAGTATGGAAAACATGTATGGAAAACTTGTTTAGCCACAACATGTGAACAAACTTTCACATTGCTGACTAAGTTTGATGCTCCTGCATCAGACCTTCGATAACCTAAATCCACATTCAGATGAGGATGATGACTTGGTCCATTTTGCATATGCACTAAGCAAAAAGTTATTATTGTAGCTTTCCTTTCAAGTAATCATATGTACAGGTCGAGATTGAACCAAATCTTTTGTGGTTCATTTTGCATGTGCACTAATCAAGATAAAGCAAGGTGGTTATTGTTGTAGATTTTTCCATAATTATTCATATGCTTTTCATTTTGCATGTGCACTGATCAAAATAAAGCAAGATGGTTATTTTTGTAGATTTTTCCATGATTGTAATTCATATGATTTTAAAAGAATGTTATCTATTTAAAAAACCATGAGCTAAGAATAATATGGAAAACTTGTAGAAATCGTTAATATTTACATAATGTGACAATACCTATCACATAGTAGATTGGAGAGTCTCTCTCAATCGAAGCATAGCTATCTTGGAAGCTTATCATTCCGACTCTAGCCACTTGGTATAATCTTTTGCAGCTATTACTTGACTAGTTAGACTGAGTTGTTGCGGCACTACAATAAGACTAAGGTATTTACACTCTTTATCTATCATTTCTTGCTCGAGTTACTAATCTCATTCTATCTAAAAATATGATACGTAACCTTATATATGCTTCCTCCCGCAAAATAACTTACCTGATTCTTAGGCTCTTTACTATACCTATCAAGAAGCTTACTTAATCCTTCTTTCTTTTTATTCGAAGGACCTGAAACCCTGACATTCGAGAGCAGAACCTTGCCTTGCCGAAGCGCTCCTTTTGAGCCATTCAACCCTTAATTTCAAGCAGTCCCTTTTCCCATTTTAAGGACCTCATCTCATTTATTAAGGACATTACTAGATTATTAGACTATGAATTTGACCTCTTCAGTACCTTATTTAAGACTTCATGATTGTTTTTCTTTGATGCTCTCTCTCAATTTCCCTGAGATTCTTACTTTCAGAGCATGACCTTTCCTTATCGAAGTGTTCTGTTTCAAGCCATATAAGTGAACGTCGTAGTCATGAATGAACCTGTAGCCAATATGCCCCTAAATTGCTCTATAATGCCTACTCTTTGGGGGGTTTTTGAAATACTTCATTCTTCACAAAGGAGGGTTTCTCAGTTTCTGCTTTTGTGGTCACGGCTTGACCTTGAACAAGTACCATAAAGTGAGCTAACCAGTGTACCTGTTCCCGAGTATCAAACCCAACTCGCTTTGAATACCCAAGTCGGCTTGAATACATGTTTTACTACGTGTATGGAAATATAGACACTTACACCAAAGGGAGATAGCGTAAGCAATTGTTTGTTCAATATGAGCCAATGCTCCAAGTTAATGCATTTGAGTTTATGTCAGTTTCTTCCCCGCGATGAGGGTGCACCTCTGTGTTGTTGGATTCGAATGGACTTATGAGTGCTTATGATATAAGATCTAGTAATGATATTATATTGTAGTTATCATTCCATCGTAGTCTATTTAACCACTAAAGTAGTTCAAAATCCAGGTTATGATGTCAGTGAGCTTGTTGATTAAGCAACTAAGGTAACAGATCTTATTGGCACCCTTTAAGCATTTGTGCTATATAATACATCCTAAATGTGGCTTAAAGGGAATGATGCAAAAAGAGGATAAACCAATGGTTTGATCCTTGGCCAAACATGATCCAAGAAGCGATCAGGTAATCAACAAAAGGTGTAGGATGAACAAGAGCCAGTGGATATGGGTAACCTTTCTTGTAAATGTGTTGGTCGGGGAATACACAATTGGATTCCAGCTCACCATACCGTCTAAAGACTCACATACCCTAGGCTCACCTTGTAGAATTTTCTCGGTTCACTGAATAGCTTTTATTTTGTATACAAATGAGAACCTTCAGCACTTTAATAAGGTTTACTACAAACTTTCTCATCGCATGGCCTTATTGGGTAGGTTAACCCAAGGACTTAACCTTTAAGGCCCATAACCAAATTCACGGCATATCTGATCCAGAGTATAAATCCCATTTATACCATTGAGACAACCCTATCTATCAAGGAAAGTTAAGAAGACATTCTCATTTTCTAACTAATCCAGAATTTGTATTCGCATTCTGTCCAGTATTCCGAGTGCACTGAAGAGAAAGAAGGGAACAATCCTTGTGGCATGACTGAAACTGCAATGCTTTATGGGTTTAAGACACCGTGTGTTATTTTGTTATATAGCATGTATGTATCCGGACATTTAATGCCCTATGGCAGGCTGGTTAGCCCTTTCCTTAACACACCATCAATAACACACCATCAATATCACTTAGAGTTTAGCACGTATTCATAGGATTTCATGTTGGTTTCTTTTTAAGAGATTATGGTCGTTTGTCCGGATAAAGAAAATTTCCCTAATGTCAAAAAGGGTTTGGGGTGCGAATTTGAAAGGCCATAACAATCCAGGGCCAAAATTCTCATGATCTGTTGAGCAATTAATATAAATTTCAACAACGTGGGATTTATCGAATTATAAAAGTGGTTGAAAACCTAAAGAGACCTCTCCAAAAACAATTTTTACAGGAGGAGAATGTTATTAGATTTAAATTCACAACCGTCGGATTTCAATTTTAGATTTTTTTAACATGAACACATTTTGCTGTAACCTCGGAAGCTGAAGAAATGTCCAATACCTGGTTCAATGGCTTCTTCCAAGACGGTTCTGCTTCTCCCCAAATGTTGAAAAAACTGCAACCCCAATGTTGAAAGACCTGAGCTAAACGAATAGAGGATAATAGTGATATTTATAAGCCCTAACTTTGACTAAAATTCTTGTAATAATTAATATTTTTATTGTAACTATTTTTATCTTACCATACATAATTTAAAAACATAGTAATAGAATTTATTTGAATTTTATATCGGCCCACTTGCACATTCATGTGTCTCTAGCTAAACCTTAGAAGGCATTTGATTTTTTTTTAATACATCTAGTGTCATGTGTGTAATAATAGAGTTAAAATTTATATTTTTTAATTAAAAATAAAACCATTTTTTTAACATATTTTATATTAAATTTCGGGTGTCATGTATGCTAATATAGTTAAAATTTATTTTTTAATTAAAAAATAAAACCATTTTTTAATACTTTTTATATTAAAATTTGGGGTTTATTAAGTATATGTTATTAAAATGGTTAAATTATTATTTTTTATTGTAGTTTATATATATATATATATATATATATATATATAAAAAGAGAGTATTATTAATTTTGTGAATTTTACATCCATCACTCCCATGAACCTCTAAAGAAAATCAATTTATAAAAGGATCATTGGTATAAAATATATTGTTTTAGAAGGCTTTTGTTTTGAGAGATCACTAGTAATCTTAGATAGGAACAATGTCACAATAGATATTAAAACATACCAAAGCCTATGAAGTAAAATTGTCTATTAGTAAAAATAATCACCACCTATTTAAGTGTGACACAACACCTAAGTTAATGAGACTTAAGAGTTGTAACTACTAAAAGTAAAGGTTCAACGCTAGTGGTTTAGTGTCATGTGTGTAATAATAGAGTTAAAATTTATTTTTTTTAATTAAAAATAAAACCATTTTTTTTTGCATTTTTATATTAAATTTGGGGTTTATTATTTATATGTGTTAAAATGGTTAAGTTATTATTTTTTATTGTAATATATATATAAATAAAAGATGAGAGCATTATTAATTTTGCGAATTTTACATCCATCACTCCAATAAACGTCTAAAGAAAATCAATTTATAAAAGGATCATTGTTATAAAATATATTGTTTTAGAAGGTTTTTGCTTTGAGAGATCACTAGTAATCTTAGATAGGAACAATGTCACAATAGTTATTAAAACATACTAAAGCCTATGAAGTAAAATTGTCTATTAGTAAAAATCATCACCACCTATTTAAGTGTCACACAACACCTAAGTTACTGAGACTTAAGAGTTGTAGCTACTAAAAGTAAAGGTTCAACGTTAGTGGGGATTGAGTCCCTTATAAGTGAAACCAAACTCATAAAGAGTGGCACAAAAATTGTAACTTTCTTGATGTTTCCCTATCACCTCTATCTTAGGTTAGAAATCTCGAGTTGTGTGGAAGAATTCCCAAAAAGGGCTTTGATACTAATTGTTGAAACCTTAATTATCAAAATATAAAATAAAAGGAAAAATGATAAAATGAATTTAAACCTTATAAATATTATGAATCTAAACACTTTTTTACTCTATACTTAGCTAATCAATGAAAATAAAATGAAAATAGAAAGAAAGAGGGAAAAAAAATAAGAAAGGGAGAGGCATACTAATGAATTTCCTTTTGTAGATTGATACAACTATATACCTAAGTCAATTAGCATACCTTGGAAATAAATATAAACTACCATATTCTCATTCTAATCATTAACCCTTATCTCAATCTAATCATTAAGGTTCACTATATTAACCATATTCAATTATAGCCAACCATGATTGTCTAAAGTAAAAAGTTGTCAACCTTAGTCAACCAAGGTAAGTAAAAATTTTAAAAATGTTTAATAATAATAATATTATTATTAATATTAGGGAAGTTAACTAATAATAATAATATTAATATTCTCCCGAATGGGGTGACATGTGCTAGAGAAAGAGGGGAGTGGGTTGCCATCACCCCACCTAGTGACCTCGTGGGAGGTAGTGACAATACACCTCCCCATTTAGATTAAATTTTTATTGTATGTAGTTGTATGATCTCTCCTGACTCACAAAAGATCAACCATTGGAGAAAAAAATTAAGCAACTTGAGGCTTGGTATATTGCATCTCCCATGGGTTTGGATTTAATTAATGTTAGGCACATCACTATAATGGCACATAACACTCTCCAGGAATCGTGTCATTTAGTGGAAAACAAGATCCATATTGAGCACGTTTGTTGTAGAATTTCAAGCCTTACTAAGGGGAATTTATACTACTACAACATAGTCTTTGTGCTTGAGAATCTCTAGGGGAAATTTCCATCCTCCATGTGACTTATGGTCTAATTATTCCCCCTACTATTCTATCTAGCCTATGTTTTCTCCATTCCAACATTCATTTCTATTCTTCGCGCTTCAAATCAATATCAAGCCAATTTTTGGGGTTGTTTTCAATTGTTATTATTCCTTTACTATACTGGGAACTCACGCACAATCTTGCTAGAGTATTTTAATACCCAATTCCATAGGACTTCTGAAGTTTCCTTCCCCCTCACTCTCTCTGACATCTTCGTATAAGAAATTTTCCATCTCATTGGAGCATAACAATCTAGTGGCTAGGTGAATTCCAAGTGGGTTCAATGTCCTCTTCTCGTTGTTTCTCATCTCATCCTAGTCTTGCAGTTCAATTATGTGGCTATTTGATTTTTTTCTACTTCCATTCCATTTCTTGGGAAACCTAGTTGGGCCACTGACAAATCCCCAAGGGGTGGATGTGCAAGTTGTTGAGGTAATATTCTTCCTCTCACTTAAATTTCATCCTCGTAGCCATGTGCAACATTTCTATTTCAATCTTGCTTAGTTAAAACTCTGGTTGATTACTCAAACTAGACAAGTCACTTAGTTGAGCATTGTTTCAAGCTTCACACCTAGAATTCATTTTAGAAAAATAGTCTTTGTGTTCAATTTCAAATTCTCGGGTCAATTAAGTGCCTAAAAGATTTATACAGACAAAATCTTGAGACGTGGTCATGGAACTCATCTTTTATAATAGTATGGATCCAAACACTATCTAATGGGGCCTACAATCATCCTCACTTGTTGATTGCCCTTGGATCTCTCTACAAGCTATTAGTCACAAATATTTTGGTCTCGTTCTCACTGCATTAGTTGCATCCTTATTGAGGCTTTCAGGTCCAATTATCTCACCATACTATTAATATAGCTCTTGTGATATTAGCTTCTAGCCTCTTCATGATGCATCAATGAGCTTGGGTCTATAAAGGCACTAGCTCTTATCAATACCATGTTTCCATGATAGCACACACATGCATTACAAAATTTAGGGCTCTACATGACACTTCAGATATATCACTCCTCCTAGATCTAAGACGAGCTTACTAGTATGGAGGCAGAAGCCTCCTCGCATCGGTCCTTTTTTGAATTTTAACTTTTAGCTAATTGGGTTGTCAGGGACCTTGAAACCGGCAACACGAGGGAAACATATAATTAGTACATGTAGTCCATTTATTTGTACTAGAAAATGAAGTTTTTTTTGGGTAGGACACTCTTGGACAACCATGAATCCACCTTTGAAATCACCCACTTCCTTGAGCACATGCATCAACATCTTTGCAATATGGACAAATGATTGGAAAAGATATAGCATCATCTCGGCATACCTCCTATAGCAAGGTAGACTTATGCCAATTTTATTGAGCATATTCTAGTAACAAAATTCAACTCGAATCCCTCGGCATACTTTTTCTTTTTGTGATGTATAATTGGCTAGCTAATACTTTTTTGTAATTGGTCATACAATCTCATACATTAGAAGTAGCATGTCTATTTTTTGTACTCTTTATTTTCAATTGGCAATCAATTCTCTAAGGAGGGTGTACTTTTGGCTTTAGTTCAGTCTTCCCTATGAGGACCAACCTCACTTATGTAATATGTTATGTAATCCCTTATTTTTTCCTAGTTAATAGATTTTTTTCCCCACAAAATAATAGTAATAATAATAATATTAATATTAAGGTTGAATTTATTATTACTATTATTATATTATTGAATATATTATTATTATTTCACCATGATCAAACTCGGCCAACCCTATTTTTAACATAGTTAAAAGTTGTCAACCTTGTTCACTCATGGTCATCCCCATTCAATGTAACTGGAACATTCAATTATAGTCAACCATGGTTTCCAAAAGTCAATCAAGGTCCACCTCAGTAAAAGATATTCAACAAATTGCAGTGGAGGATGCCAGAATCGACCATAGTGAGCAATGTACAACAACTCATCCGTCAATCCCAAGAGGGGATTTGTAGCGGCAACAACTTGTCTTAGCTGAAACCTAACAGAGTAGGCAAAATAATCATTGTTTTCCAAAAGGTTGTTCAAAACCATAGATATGAGGTAAAAGATTAAGCTATAATGGACTACATTCAATACATGTAATATCACGCATTCATCTACAAATTTATCATCATTTGGCCCATTAAAAAGGATTTCACCTCTTGGATTTGGAAAAGGTGATAGCCCAAAGGGAATTTCAAGCTGCAAATCGGAGGCAAGGGCTTCTTGCAATAGTATTCACTACTTTGGAAGATCACACCAGAGTATTTGAGGAGTTTAACTTCTTAGGGTAGTAATTTTTCATGGAAACCTTTATTTTTTATTGCATGAGATCAAATTATTGGTCGATAGCTTTGGAAGTGGATTTAAAATATGATCCTAAGAATAGACCTTTTAGCTCTGAGATATTTTATCTTTTTGATCCCTAATTTTTGGAAAATGCCATACAATGGTGGCAAAGCATAACACTAGTGGGTACTTCCACTATGTTTACATTCTAATGGAAACTAAATATCCATGAGGAAAGGATAAAAGAATGGAACCAAAAGGAATTTGGAAATATTTTTGAAGCTAAGCTCCCCTTAGAAGAAAAATTGGATTCAATACAGTAGAAAATGATATTGCATGGAAACTCCCATGATATCAATCAAGAGTCATATCTCATCTCCAAACTAGATCAAAAAAGACAACAAGTGACTTTGTGAATACATAAATCATTTGTAAATATGATCAAACATAGGGAGAGAAACATTAGCTTTTTTCATAAATCCATGATACAACGTTGACATCAAAATAAATTTCTTTCTTTACTAAGGTCCACTCGAAGACAGCTCATAACATGTATATTTAGAGTGGGAAACCTCTTCATTATATCAACATCTCCTAAAGGAACCCTCTCCTAATTGTTTTCAAACTATGCAGGAAAATTCTTACTCATATTTTGTGATTAGTCAAGGATGATTATAATGATGACTTAATGATATAGATCACTAATTAGGAGTTCTAGGAAGTGGTGACGAGTCTACCAAATAAGAAAAAAATGGAGCTAGATGGTTTCCCCTTGGACTTCATCTAGGATTGTTGGTCAATTCAGGGATAGGAGGGGGTATATCCTAGCTCTGGTAAAAGAATTTTGTAAATTTGAATCTCTTATACTAGCCCTCAATGCCACCTTCTTCATCCTTATACCCAAAACAACTCAATTTTTAGACCCAAGTGGTGCTATGCCCATTTCCCTCTATAATGTTTACCTAGTAGCATCACCAAGCAACTAAAGCCCTTACTTCCATCCCTCATCTCTCAGGAGTAGTTTAGATATGTGGAGGGTAGGAGAATTCTGAATGGCATAGTGGTTTCCCATGAAATCATACATTATATGAAAATTTTCAGAAAGGAATGAATGATCATCAAGCTTGATTTCCCTAAATCCTTGGATAAGATAAATTAGAGTTATCTACATCATGTTTTACTGGCCTTTGGATTCTTTGAGCAATTCAATTCTTGAGTTTCAGCCTTATTCATGACCTGCTTCTTCTCTATTCTTTTAAAGGGTTCTCTAACTTCTACCTTCAAATATTCCCCTGGAAATCATCAAGGAGATCCCCTCTATCCATTCCTCTATCCAAAATTATTGAGCTTCTTACCTGTATTCAAGTAGTGATTCCTATGCATATCATATGCCTAGGAAACTCAATGGAATATATTTTGACAAATATGGGCTACTTAGATCAGGATCTATCTATGTCTAATGCTTGGGATCCAATTTCTTCACTAGATTCCAATCAAGGAATTTAGAGATATAATACTCAAAGACAAATAACAATCCTCTTCTAGTCCTAGGAGGTCAAGAGGTGAAGAAACCTCTGATTGGGGTGAGAAACAAGGAAAGCGTGTGAAGGTTGATATGAATGAGCTCTCCTCATCACTCCATGTCAATAGTGAGGAGGCAAAACCAAAGTTCCTTCCACCTAGAAACTTTTGTTACTAAGCTTTAATTCCCTCACTTCCTAAGGTGGTCGTGGTTAGTAAGGGCTAGGACATTTCTTGAAGGCGATCTTTGGTAATTTCTCTCATGATACTTCTATTTCCTTACATTGTTTCTATATTCACTTGCGAAATCAAGAACAGACCAAGTCGTCCTAACTCCCATTACTCTGAAAATTCATTGTATTTTTACTTTATTATCTTGTTATTTCCTTCTCCGCCTATTTTTTTTCTTCCAATATTGGTGGAGTATTTTGTAACTAGAAGGACGATAATATGAGTAGTCTAACACTCCTCTTGGTGTTGAGCTAATTTGTGTACCTAAATTAACACAATTATTTCTTATCAATCTGGGTAGTTTATGCTTTGAGGCAAGTTCACTATATGTGAAGATCAGATATAATCAAACCTTGAAAGATAAGTTATTCAAAAGCTTAAAGCAATACATCCTACAACTCTAATTCAATTAGTTTAAAGCAGAGGAAAAATATTGAGATGGTTCTTGACTCAAGAAGTCCACCTTTGCCTCAACTACCATTAAGAATCAGAGATTAAAACCAAGAACTTAAGATGGATAAATTGTTAATGAAAGAAGCTCTTAACTTAAGAGACACATAAAGTATTTCATCAAAATTTATTCATCTCAATACCAAAATCACAATAAGAAATTACTTGCATGCAAACCAAAGAAACTAGTTTTAATTCATCATTTTAGTAGAAGAGATGCTCAACTTGAACACTTGTTTTTCTCCAACTTAATAAAGTGATGAATAAGCTAAGAACTAATGCAATCAATCGCCATGCATGAACCATAAAGCAATCTGAAATAACGCTTTGAAAAACCAGTGCTACAATAAATAGATTACAAGAAATAAAACTAATTAACAAGGAAGTGTACTTAGCTTGGAGTGGGGGGCCTCCACCCTTGCCTTGCACACTTGAGAAGTGATATCAGAAGCTCAAATAAATTACACATCCATAGCATTGAGCAGAAAAATAATAATAGCACAAGTCTTCAAATTAACTCCTCAAACCAAAAGTGTCACAGCATAAAAGTATAATAAGTCAATACATAAGCCATCAAAGTTGTGGCTCTTAAATAAGAAGTCTCATGAAACAAACTTATTTATATTCACTCTAACAAACCCATCTACTCCAATCCATCTATCCAAGTCTAATTCACTACTCTCATCCCAAGAAATATGACCAATCCCATAGAATCTCAAAACTGCCCTATTTTTATGGGATTTCTGAATGACTAGTCATGATTAACTAGCACCAAATGGGCCTAATAAAGCTTGTTCTATTCGAACTAAGCATAGGTGGCTTAGTCCTAGTTCCCAAGCTTTCCATTCATGTATTCAATTCGTGCCCAAGTGTCTTGCAACCACATCAACCATAGAGTGATTACGGGAATTTCTGAATCTGCCAAATTTGCACTTAAAATCAAACTTTCATAAAAACTTTAAAAATTGACAAATTAAAGTTAAATACCTGAATGGATGTCAAATATACATCAAAATGGAATGAATGAAGTGAAAATGGATGATAAATGGATGGATTAGTAAGTTTCTTAGAGCAAAATAAGACCAAAACTAAGGCCCAACACTTGGTTAAAATCATGATGGTTGCAGTGATGAGCGATCCCTTATTGGAATTCATGTGGCTTCACTAAGTTTGTCCATGACCCTTTTCGAGTTATACGGGCACATGAAAAAGATTCTTAGAAAAATCCTCATCAATTGTGATGAAATAAAAGATAAACTTTTTCTTCAAATCAGTTTCATTTAAATGGAAATCAAGAGGCTTTTAATGGATATTAAGGAAATGTCAACAAAGTTCTCAAAGATCGAGGATCTTTTTCTCAAGGGCGAAAGCTCTATCTCTTGAGGTACATTAGCAGCCACTATCTATCTCTCAACCTCCACTCAGCTTTCAATAGCTTAGCTCCATGGAAGGTTTTGTAGTCTCTTCACAACCTTTCTCTTATGTTGACTTTGCTAGTCTAGTTCATTTTTTTGTCTCTGCTAGATTATATGGGCATAATCCTTATAGTGTCAAATTTTGTACTCAATATATTTTGTTTTGGACTTGACTCTATTTTTCCAAAATTGGTTTAGTTTCCCAATTAGCATACCACAATGGCACTTTCTTGATGTATGCTTTCTTTATTGATCAATATAATTTTAGCTTACAAACAAAATGTTATATGGTGATGAAAATAAAATGAAAAAGAAAAAAAATCACATTTTGATGTTATAACTACTTAAAAGACTCAAATATGACAACCCATATGAGATATTGACACTTAATTTGACATAAAATGATGTTAATATGATTTATATAACACGATCATGATGAACTAGTTTCACTCACTCGTGAAAGTAGTTAAGTCAACTAGCTAGTTTTTGTTGTTCCTGACCGAGATAGTATCCCTACCATTTTGATTTTCTTGTTCGACCATCGAGCTAGCCATCCTAGTTGAGCATGCTTTCTAACACTCCCTGCTTTTATTTATACCCGCCTTGTGCTAGAAAAGAACCAACCTGAAGTGATAAGAGGGTTTGTTGAGGTGATAGTGACATCCCTTTTGAGTTACTTTTAGGCTTGCACTGCTTAGGAATTTTGTAGCTTAAATGCAATATTTATCACTAGCATGCATGATAAATAATGAGATCATCACATCCTAGAATAGGTAAGGCCTTATAAGTCAAATGCATCGCCATATATGCACCATAAGGATAATCCTTCGATTCTAGCAATAGTGAGACATAACTCACTTGGAGCTGGAGGTGTGAAGAGAGCTAAGGAGTGGTTATCATAGTTCTCTTCTCAATCTGGGAGTCATCTGGAGACTGGCCTCATCAACAAGGGAGTCAAAAAGAGTTACCTACCAATAATTTATTATATGAGTCCCCCCATAAATAACCTAGATAATATTGATTGATTGGAGAGATTGCCTTGGATAATAGGAGTTATCAGATTCATTGGGATGGGATTGGGAAGCATAAAATTCATATGGTTGGTCAAGAGATTCATATGGTTGGGAAGCATAAGATGATTGACTTGGATAGATTGAATTTTCAAAGTAGTCGTTCTAATACTGACGTCATTGAGAAGGAAGTATAAAAAATTTCTTTACCATCTTTCTCTATAAGGGCTTTTATTAGAGATTCATTTTTCCTTCCTTTTTCTTCTTTTTCTCATCTCCTTATTTCATGGTTTTTTTTCATATTTATTTTATTGTTTCTCTCAAACCTTAAAGTTTGAATATCATTAAAAATAAAACAAATAAATAAAAAAATACAAATAAACAAATAAAATTTGCTATTAGGATTTAGCTGATGCATCTCAACTATTTATTAGTTCTCTGGTTCAAGCTATCCATTATGTCATGTGGGTCGACTGTAAAATTCTTATGTGATTTCTCCCGAAAGCATTTTTCCATGGTAAATTTCGTATGTGATTTCTCCCCAAAGTATTTTTATAAATCGCGAGTCACAGAACCTTGCATTCTGAAATTAGAAATTATTATTTTTTATATTTCTTTATCAAAACATTTTCAACAAAATTTGCTCTCAATAAATATTAATATTTATTTTAACAATTATAATTATTAATTATAATAACTTGAGTATTAATATTAATAGTTATAACCATAATATTAATTATTGTTAAAGTTAATTTTTATATTGAATGCTAAGAAATATTTCCGTAATAATCACATCACAAATATTTGTCGACGAGTTTCAAAATGATCATCAGAAATATTTGTGACAGGTTTCAAATGATCTAATGTGATTCAACGTAAGGAAGGGTTGGAGAATCACCCATGAGATTAAATAAAGAGAGTAATGTAGAGACAATTAATTATCACTGTTAACTTTGAATAAAAACATATTA
>APFE031488964.1:190046-247087 GCA_000404065.3 Pinus taeda
TATAAATTATCCAAAAGAGAAAATCAAGATTAACAAAATAGCTAAGAGATAAATCAACTAAAAAATATTAATGTAGAAATGAAATAAAAACACTAAAGATTATGTTAATAATTTAAAAGGGATTAATATAGTTGAGAAACATAAGAAATAAATAAAGTCAAACGAATTTACTTATTTATTATTTTTAAGTGGAAAACAAGAATAGAAAAACAAGGAACTAACTTACAAAATAATAATATTATTAATATTTTTAACGCCTATATTTTTAATAATATGAAAATATATATATATATAACATATATCATTAATTTTATATATGATATAGGATAAAAATCACAAACAATAAAATATTTATAAAAGAGAATGAGAGAAGAGATCTTTAAAGTATAAAATTAAGCAATTTATAATTAAATTTTCTAAAAGAAGCTAGAATCTCTAAAAGAAACTAGAAAAGATAAAAGAAAATTAATAATGAAGGTTCTTAATAGGATATTTATTTTATTAAAAGTAAATAATCGAGGTTCTTAATAAGATATTTATTATTATTATATATATGTATAAGAAATAAATTTAGGAAGAACATTGAAAACTCGGTCACAAGAAAAAATAAAGAAGAAGAAGAAGGAAAGGAGAAAAAAGAAGATAAAAACCTTTAAGAAGAAAGGGTAGGGACCTAATAGCTACTAATTTCCAGTCATTATCCATGTTCAGATTATTTTACCTCCTTTTAATCTATGTGACCTCCCCAAACTTACGGTGATGGAAATGAACAATCATTGCAATGACCTAATACTCTTCAATGCAGATGTGATTTTTTGTCTTTTCCGTATGTTTTTCCAAAACTGAGGAGTGGATCCACCCATGTTTGATGTCTACCACCTGCTCATGAATTCTTTGATTTATTGAGCGACCAGTTTCACCAATATAGGGTGTCCCATAGGAACATGGGATTTCATAAACATTGTTCATATTCTTATGGTCCACTGGGTCTTTTTTTGTAGCCCTGCTTCCCTATGTATTTCTTTAAAACAAGGAAAACACATGAAATACAATAAAATGGCCAATTCGTGGACTTGAAATAATATGTGATTTTATTATGAAGCCCATCAGTTCTGGGTCTTATCGCATCGCACACATATACCTGTAAAGGTTGTACCTCTTGGTCTTCCCAATTGTGATCCACCAATACAATGTGGGCTGTCGATCTGCACATGGGATTGATGGTCCACGCTGAATCGACAATCACTGTCACTAATTCCACAAAACCTATGCTGATACCTCCGCCAATACTTCCGTTGACGTGACCCACCGATAGTGATCATCGGCGATCGTTGATCAACGGTGTCTAGCTCCAATTGCCACTGCCTGGGACCACCGATTTGTGATTTTCATCTCAGATCTAGGACATTGATCGGCCAGATCTAACAACAGTTGTGCATTCTTGAGTTTTAAGCCTGTGATAAGAGTTTTTTCATGATTTTGAAGTAATTTAGCCTCCCGAAAGTGCATTTTTTCCCTTCCAAGGGCTCTCCTCCCTCACTTGTTTCAATCTTGGGATGATCTTAAGCACTTTTGAAGATTTCAAGAGCATTTTGGATCCCTTTGCTTGATTTTAAGCAAACTTTGGAGACTTTGGGAGTATTTTGGATCCATTTTTGGGCCAAACACAAACAAAGCTAACACTGGCTC
Organism: Pinus taeda; assembly: GCA_000404065.3. Taxonomy (NCBI): domain Eukaryota; kingdom Viridiplantae; phylum Streptophyta; class Pinopsida; order Pinales; family Pinaceae; genus Pinus; species Pinus taeda. The sequence goes on from APFE031488964.1 coordinate 191,736, forward strand.
CTTCTGGGGATGAAAGCCTCCTTATGAGGTTTCAAGAAATACAAATCAATGCCCTTCCTATAAAAAACAAGTTCAAATCTTCCTCCTAATTTTGCATTGGGCATGAAGTCTATTTAGGATGAAATAAAAAATCGAAAACAACATATTTAAAATACCAAGGCTTGAAAACCTTAACTGAAAGAAAGTTCGAAGAACAATCTATTGAATGGCCCATCAAAAACATGTCCTCCTTCCTTTGATGCATTCCTTTTGAGAAAACATTCACCAAACTGAAAATGGACCCTTTTTACCTTTCTATGAAAGGTTTCTTTCTCTTGGTTAATGTACATATCAGCCAATTCATCAAAGACTTGCAAAAGCCTATTGATTTTATCTTCTACTTCAAAAACTTTCCAGCATTTGTTATTACCAGGGAAAGATGGTTTGTATCCACCTCCTCTTTGTATGCTTTCAACCTTGGATGTTTTTCTTGGAAGGTTTTATTTACCTGCTGAATGATGATGTCTGCTTTATACTCTATTGTGTCATTTGTGACCTAAAAAGTTAATATGAAAGATGAATCAATGCATTCTCGTGTCGGAGACACAAGGACTTCACCTGATCCTGCAACTTCCTTAGAGAAAACCCCATTAAAGAACATGTCGCAAATTTGTGGGCCTTCTTCCTCTGTGATCTCACAAAATGGGTTTTTAAGCTACGTAGAGGTCAACTGATAAGGCTTGGTAATGTCAAGACTGAGCTCATCCATGATAGCCTTAGGCATTGGATTATGGCTAGCTCCAATGTCCAGAAGGAAATTATGAAGGATTTCATCATAAATAGATAGAGAAACATAGAATGATGGGGAGTTGTCTTCACAATTTTCAATCATTGGGCTGAGAATAACAGCTAATTCGTTGTTGTAGATTTACATAGTCAATGGAAGCTTTGATGGCATTAGGCTTAAGAGACTCAAGGATAGATTTCTTGAAGGACTCATTCTTCACTAGCTCAATCAAAGGCATAGGTATTCTTGGCTTCTGAATTTCTGATTGAAAATTGAAAGAAGAAGGGGACTTGTCTAGGACTCTTACCTCTATGGTTGGAGATTTGAGGATGATAGGATCAACTGTTGGTTGCTTCTGAATATTAGCTTGCTATTCTACAGGGACAACAACTTTATGAACAGGAGTTACCTTGACATTATTCATCATCGACCTCAAATTATATTGGTGTTGATCTACAGTTTGTCGAATAGCCTCACCATCCCATTCTTGGCTGATTTGGTCATTGAATAATGACTTCTCATAGGCAACTTTGGTTAAAAAGGTGGTGCTGCCTTTGTCTTCCATACAATGGATCTCATCATCCTCTTCAAAATACTCTTCCTCCATGACTACATTTTGAAGAGGGGTCTTCATCCTTTGGTCTTCATTGGCATCTTTGTTCTTTGGAAAATCTACAGCTGCTCATTTGCTCTTCTATATGGATTTGGATTTGGAGGAGCAAAGGTATTAGGAACCCTTCCTTTCCCAGAATGTTTCTCAACCTTTAATTTGGAAACTTTAGAGGCTAATGACTCTATCATCTTGGCCATTTTATCGATCTTCGGATCTGAAGATGATGAAGGCTCGCCCCTCTGTCTCCTTCTATCAGCATTACCTTTGAGCTTTTCTACAACCATTGATGTTTGATTCTACTTTGAGGGTTGCATCTTGCATATCCGCCAAAGAAGCACATCGCCTCTCCCTCAACAATAAATAAAATTTAGAATCAAATGCACTGGCATAGATGAGTCTAGCAAAGGTAGTGGTGGGTTTCACTTCAGCTGGTATCTTGCTGTACATGTGGTTAAATCTCTTATTAAAATCAAATATCAGCTCACCATTTTCCCTTTGTATGTTCTCGAACTTAGTGTGGTAGTAAAGGAGATCATTCTTATCCCCCCAATGATTTAGGAATGCATCATCCAAGGCCTCAATATCTACTATAAACATTGGGGTTAGTTCTCTGAACCATTTTCTAGCCTCTCCATCTAGGCTTTGGACAAAGACTCTCATTTAGACATCATCTTCACTAATGTCTAGGTTATCAGCATAGCTATAGAATGACTCAAGATGTTCTTCAGCTAAAACACCTTTAGTCCCAGTGAACTTAGGCATATACTTTTGATACTCTCCAGTAGGCATAGCATTCAAAGGAGTGGGTAGTATTAGAGGTCCATACCTAGCAACTATGATTCTTTCCATTTTGGTAGGTGCTTGTGGACCTGCCATAGTTGTGGTGGCTAAAAGAGTACTGGCAATCTGAATGATAAAGGGCTGAGGAGTGGGTGATAAGACTAAAGGAGTATGATGGATAGGAGGTGAGGTTTCCTTTGGGCTTACAACAAAAGTAGAAGCTAAAGAATAAGGAGCTTTATGAATCTCTAAGAGTTTTTCTTCACAGCTAGTATTAGATGATATACTCTCAACATGTATTTGTTTTATTACAAGCCTTTCTTGAAGAGATATAGGAGATTGTTTAGGTTTACATGAACTTGATTCTCCTTTCTGCAATACCTTTCTCTCTTTGATGATATTTTCAGCATCAAGTACTTGGTCAGCTTGTGACTTCTAAGGATTTCTCCAAGTATGCCTCACAAACTAAGCTAGAACTTTGAAGTGGAGTCGCCAAGAGGTTTGGCCTCTAGTAGAGTCACCAGATAGATGACAACCAAAAAAGTGCCCAGACTTTGTCTATCATCAAAGCTGGATCTGTGTTGATTCCTAGGGAAGCTGAGCTTCAATTTCCTCTCCCCGGCAACAGCACCAATTTTGTTATCACTCCAAGAAACTCTTCTAGGTTGTAGATCAGAGATGCCTGGTAACATATAATCGTCAATATTGTTCTCTAAACTATTGGAATAAATGATGGTTTGTATCAAGCCAAATAACCATTTCAACTATGTTTTAACTCAAGACATGCATGAACACCCTCAGTTTACAAGGCTTTAGACCACTAATGCTCAATAGTTTGTAGATTCAATGAAGGGATGGAGAATACTGACTGTACCAGCAGATTGTATACATAAACATAAATGAATGGCTAGCTACAGGTAGCAAAAAATAATACTGACTGTACTGGCAGATGTATATATGACCACATATGAATGGCTAGCTACAAGTAGTAAAGAAGCTTGCAAATCTAATTTATCAAAGCAGAGATAAGATGACAATTATTTGGCCATAGACACAAAAGAAAACCTGAACAAACTGTTCAAGTGCAAGCACATAACAGCAAAGAGAATGGACATTGAACATATAATGGCAAAAGAAGCTTTTATTACTAATGAATGAAGATGAGACGCTGAAGTATCAAAGTCTCTACAGTCTCCAAAAGTTTGAACCTGTATTACTTCTTATTTTAAGCTATTTATATCATGTTTAGAATGCTCTTGAGCTCTCTAGAGGTCTTGGAGTCTTAATCTATCCTCTCTGTCCCTTTAACTGTTTGATTTCCTGACTAGGAAAGCATGGGCTTAGAGGATTATTCTTCTGACAGTAGAGTAACTGTATTCAGATATTTTGGCTGCACTGGTAGGATTATTGATGCTCCATGATCAGTTGTTGCTGTGGCTGTGTTGCGTTGTAATTCTTAACCTCTATGTCAGTTTGGGGAGGAGATACACATGTTGTGGCTCTTTGATCACTTTCCTTCTTCTGTTGTGTGATGGAATGGCTCTTTGGGCCTATGAAACCCCTCTAAAATGCGAACAGTGACTAGTTTCTGTTTAATACAAAAAAATTATGTAATACTGTGAACTCCTGCCTTCTCCATGTATTTTAGAAATACATGAAAAAACACTGACAAAACCAAAAAAATTGGGCTTGGTGACATTGAACAAATATATATATTATATTAATATATATATATATATATATATATATATATATATATATAATATATATATATTATATATATATATATATATTTCTTCTCGAACCCTTTTAGGTCCCAGCTTATCACTATTGCACTGCCCCAAGGATCCTTTGTATTTCATTTAAACAACAAAAATACACAAAATTATTAAAAAATGGGCTTTGGTGGATTTGAAATATTATAAAATTCCATTCCTGAACCTTTTCGGGTCTAGGCTCCATTACTATCGGCACTGCCGTGCTTCCCTGTGTATTTCATTAAAACAATGAAAATACACGAAATACATTAAAATGGACAATCCACAGGCTTGAAATAATATGTGATTTTATTCCAAAACCCATCAGGTTTGGGTCTTATCACATCGCGCACATATTCCTATAAAGGTTGCACCCCTTTGTCTTCCTAATTGCGATCCGTTGATGCGATGTGGGTTTGCAATCTGCATGTTCGATCGACGGTCCATGTTGAATCGGCGATCGCTATCACTCATTCCACACAACCTGCACTGATACCTCCACTAATACTTCCACTGACACGACCTACCGATAGCGATCATCGGCGATCGATGATCGGTGATGTCTAGCGTTGCTTGCCACTTCTTGGGACCACCAATTTGTGATTTGCCGCTTAGATATGGGCCGTTGATCGGCCACATCTAACAACAGCTATATATTCTTGAGTTTTAAGCCTGCAATAAGAGTTTTTTCATGATTTTGAAGTAATTTACCCTCCCAATAGTGCATTTCTTCCCTTCCAAGGGCTCTCCTCCCTCGCTTATTTCGATCTTGGGATGATCTTAAGCACTTTTGAAGATTTTGAGAGCATTTTTGCATCCCTTTGCTTGATTTTAAGCAAACTTTGGAGACTTTGGGAGTATTTTGGATCCATTTTTGGGCCAAAAGCCAACAAAGCTAACAGTAACTATGGTTTCCAGAGCTCTAATTTCCATTCCAAAAGTAAAAGTTTTGTTTCAGATTGTAATTTTATTTCAAAAAGAGAGATATAATAATTTTACTCATTTATGAAATTTTATGTTTATCATATGTAATAAGTCACTATTCCTAGCTGTTTACTCAAAATCTATTGCCAATATCATCCAAGCAAAAGTTAAAAGTGAAGATTGCCAAAACTTCAGCATCATCCACCTACAAAGGAAAAGTCAGAAAGAAAATTATCAAAGAGGTCAAAAAAGGTGAAATGAAACATTAGAAAGTGGATTTTTTATCTAAAACATCAAATTCACTTAGCTATATAGGGCTTCTTGGCTTCAAATTCATCCTCATTCACCTCTTACCACTGATTCAGTAAACCTGAAGAGACCATTTTCACAGTTCAGGGCGAAAATCATCATAATAGAGTAGGCATTGCACGTTTCCTTTTGGTGCTATGCGTTCTCTTCTCACGTTGCATGTTTTCCCGACACTGCGCATTTCCTTAAGGCGATGTGCATTTCCTTAAGGCGTTGCATGCTTGCCCGAGGCATTGCGCACTCTGCATTAGCATTGCACATTTGTCCAGGAACACTCCAGTCATCTCCTCAATCCCTCCAAAGTCCATTCAACCTCCAATAAAGTAAGTAGCCGCTAAGGAAGGTGTTTTTGTTCCTTCTCAAGTCACTTCCTAAGTGTTTGAAATATTTAATTGAATATTTGGTTTAATTTTATATCTAAACCCTAGATCTCCCCATAAAACTACCTTGCACTCTCAACCACTTCTATACACTCTCCTCCAACCTCCTTCCCTTTTCGTAAACCTTTCTATCCCAGATACCCTCTAACCCTTTGTATCAAAACCCTAAGTCCTAGGTGCCACAACTACCTAGGCTCCCAAAACCCCTATATTGCAAATGATTTCCCCCATCCCTAAGCTATCATACTACTACCTTATATCCCCCTCCATTACATATATCTCTTCACCCATCATTTTCAATTTACCCTTCCCCATTTACTATTTTTTAAAATCTACATTCCCCCTACCTTACATCTCCCTAGGGTTTAATACTAAACACCATGGCAGATGAGGAATACACACCACATAATGAGGAAGAGGAAAATGATAGAGAAGAAACAGAGGTAAAGAAAGCTCACAAAGGAGGCTAGATACATAGATTTGAGCCCATGGATCCTAGGGAACTATTAGTATCCCCTATGACTGTGACATCCCTCAAATGGCTAGGTTGTTATGATTTCTATGAGCAAGTTCAGGAAGTCCAACACCATCTTGAGTTGACTAGAATATTCATATCTAAACTCCAAGACAATCAGGTCACTCTAACAGTTTTCACATTTACTCTATATACTACCATTATATCAGCTTCCACCAAGATCCCATATGTTGGGGAGAAATGGTTTAACTAAGGTGATTTGGAGAGGCATTATTATGAGCATTACATGAAACCAAGGTATTGAAATGAAAGAAGGAGTTGTTTTCCTTTTTCTTGACAGATATGACCCAATGATGAAGATTATTATGAAATATTTTTCATGTGAAGGTAGATTTTCTAGGGTCTATTCTTATCATATCTTATTGTCAATGCATTTCACTAGGGTAAAAATTCTCAATATACCCTATATTTTTTGAAGTGTTGAGAAGATGACCTACATTACCCAAAAGAGGGAGTACAAAGATCAAATGAAGAGCCTATTTCATCATTCCCTCATTAAAATTGTAGTCCTTTATCATCTCAAGGAAATCAACATTGCTTGGAGCACCGTCGTAGCTAATCCCATATTCACTCATGCATTTGCTCATCATTTTCAAAGCATCCTTCATCATCTCATCCTTCCACCTCCGTTCCTCCATATCGGCCCATAGATCATTCATCCCCATCTGATGAGTTAGCCACACCAACATCTCCATCATCACCATTCCATGAGCATATTCATTCACCTAACAGACATGAATTCAGAGAGCAAGAGCACATTGAATAAGGTGATGTCAGCAAACCTAAGGGGGCTGATATAGGCATTTTGACACATACTTATTAGAGGGAAAATAAGAAAGTGTTTTCCCCATAGATTGTGGGAGGAGGACAAGATGACAGAGACAGAGATCCAGTGGCAGCAGGAGGACCTCCATGAGACAGAGCAAGATTCTTACTTAGTTGACCTAAGTGAGCATCATGACAATGAAAATAAAAGAATTGTCATCAAATAAAAGGATGCACTCATAGGGCAGCTCCTGGTCAACTTGCAGAGGGAAAAAAAATTATTTCATACTATGAGTCGGAAAACAAGCAGTTTGAGACCAAACATGAGCTCATGGAGATTCAACTCACCAAGGCAAAGACGGAGATTGAAAAGGCTAAGGATTTACTTGATGAAAAATATGGAGAATATCGTGACCATATGGAGGAACAAGTGCCAAGAAGAAGGCCAAGGACCAGAGTCCTAAAAAGAGCATTGGGGTTAGAAAAATAGAAAGAGGTTGAACTAGCTAATGAGCTCATCCTAAATGAACAATTTGCCAAAATGGTCAATGAAAAATGGGAGTATTGGCTTGAGAGGGTGAAAAATCACCTTGGAAACCTCGTAGACAAGGCCAAAAGGGATAATAACATTCAAAGATAGAAGGCAAATTATTATTGCTGAAGAAACCAAATAACGAGGGAAAAGCTTAAGGCTGCCAAGGCAAGAATTGAAGCCTCAGTCCACCAAGGAGAGAATAATAGGCTTGATATACCTGCAAAGGCTTCACTCCATGCCTAACAACATTAGATATCACCTTCTTGCCCAATGTTGAAGACTTTTGGCTCTTTTTTTGCAAAATTATCTTTCCTGTCTTTTTTCAGGAAAATTTCATATCAGTTGTTTGGTCAAACACACAATGCCCTAGATGCTGCACACTTTATTGAGGAATATTTTGGAGGAATGGAAACCACCAGTGGATTAGGAAGGACCAAGACATCCAAGAAAACCATGTTTCAAGCCTTGGAAAGAAAAACCGGTAACTGTTGCCCTCCATATAACTGAATATTCTCTCATAAATAACTCATGCATGTCAGTTCAGACAGAGACCCGGTTGAAATTAGAGGAAGGGATAGTGTACCATCAGTTGGAGGAATTTTCCTATATAGGAAACTCATCCATGTAGAAGGAATTATCTCCTTCAGGATTGCGCAGTTAGATCAAAGGTTAGTGAGTGTGTGAAGAGGCCAATTCACACATGTGGCATCACTTGACCCCGAGAAAATTGTGCAAGGAAATAGGAGGCTTGGAGGGCTGAGGGAAGGCATATCTTGTGTCTACTTAGTCTATGAGCTGTATTGTTTGATTGAAGAGAGAGCAGGATAGCTTGAGAGCTAATTTTTTTTGTAACTTGAACATATTTCCACTTGTATGATAATACAGATATTGGGGTTTTAGGCTGAGGCTTTCCCTAGGTTATTTATTCTGTGTTATGTGTGATTGGTTTCTCATTCTCAGTTATATGTGTTCTCATTGATCTTGCTCATATTCGGTTAAGCTTCCGCAAAGTTTGTTGTAGAAGTAGATCTTGTATTTTGCTTTAGTATATTGCATAATCTATTGATCTACAGTGGGAATTTCTACATGGTATCAGAGCCAAGTTGATCAAAGCGAAGAACAATATACAAAGAAGAGAGAAGTTCAAAGTTTCATGTTCCTAATTATAGAAATCGAGTTCTTATCGCATCTCAAATTCACCAATGGCTTTCAGCGGTTTAAGACTTGAGTATGCCCTTGATGGCAGCTCCAATTATATAGCCTGGAAGGATCACATGGAAGCAGTGTTAGAGGACAATGGTCTAAAGGACTTGATTGATCAAGAAGTCCTCAAGCCAGTAATAGCTAATGCTACAGAATTGGCGGAATGGAAGAAAAGTGTTGCTAGAGCAAGGAAAATCCTCTTGGAGGGAGTTCAAGGCCACATTGTCTAGAGCCTCCATGGGAAGGAGGCACCATTTTTGATGTGGAAAACATTGAAAGATCTATATCAGAACAGGAGTGATCAGAGGAAGCTAGAGCTAAAAGACAAGCTTCGGAAAATCAAGTGTGAAAAGGGCGACATGATCTCTACATATATGAACAAGCTCACCACTTGCAAGGATGAGCTTGGAAGTGTAGGGATCATGACAGCCGATGATGACATTGTGATTCTTGCTCTCCTCAGTCTTCCTAAGAGCTAGCATAGCTACTAAGACTTGGTAAATGGAAGAGAGAAACTACCAGATTGGGAACGACTTTGGTCGGATCTCATGTAGGAGATAAGAAGAAGCACTAGAGATGGTTCTTCATCCAAGGAGGATGAAGAAAATTGTGCCTTAGCAATTAAGGAAAAGAAAGGGAAAGAGAAGGATTCTCATCCCAAATCGAATTCTTCCCATGGTGGGAAGAAGTTTGACAAATCAAAAGTTTGATGCTTTCATTGTCATGAGGTGGGCCATTATGCCACAAATTTTCCGCTAAAGAAATCAAAGATGGGATCCAAGGAAGGATCTGAAGGTGAGGCATTGGCCTCATAGTTTGAGTTGGATTTCACCCTCTTTGCATGCATGGTTTCATCCATGGTGAGATGTGGTTGGTTTCTTGACAGTGGACATTCTTTCCACATGACAAGTGATAAGATTTTGTTCAGTACCTTGGAGGAGAAAGATCTCCACATACTCATAGTGATTGGTAATGATGAAAAGTATAGTGTCTCAGGTGTAGGCACAATTGTTTTTCAGAGGGAACATGGAGCTCGCATTACCTTTACTAATGTCAAGTATGTACCAAGACTGAGGAAAAATTTGGTGTCGATCACAATTCTGGAAGACAAACGTTATGATGTAGACTTCAATAAGGGAAATGTTTTCCTTCTACACATCACCACGAGACAGGTGAAGCGGATCGATTGACGAGTCAAGAACCTATATGCTCTTGAGGTTCAAGATGCATGTAAAGCCTTAAGGAGTAAGGAAACTGATGGAGACTTGGTGGTTGAGAGGGAGAGTAAATACCTCTCAACATGCAGCGCCAAAAGAGTTCTCAGATAATTGTGGAGGAGCCACAATTGGTGAAGCAACTTCAAGAGGTTGTGGAGTAGCCAAAAATAGAGAAGTCGAAAGGAGATCGAGTAGAGACATCTACTCATGCAGAGACCTCCAGTAGGGGGAAATTTCGAGCCAAGTGGGTAGAGGGATCACATGCATCCATACCTCTAGGTTGGAGGTGGGGTGATGTGGAGTGATAGTGCCAAGAAGGTTGGAATAGGGGCAGGATCATTGAGGTACCCAACCTCTTTGATTAGACCTTACTATGGGAGCCCCAACAAGGAGTAGCAGGACTCACTGAGTTGGTAGAGGCAGATGTGGATGAAGTGGCAGAGAGAGCTACAGTGCAAGAATCCCAAGACAGTGCAGAGCTAGCAGGCTGCAACAATGCGAGAGGCACAGGAGTGTTGTACCAGTGCAGGATGGCATATAGAGGTGTGCAACGATGTGAGATGCATGGAGTGTTGTAGCAGCTCAGAGGTCATAGAGGGAGAACTTTTCAGTGATAGAGGAAGCTTCAGCATTAGAGCATGTTTCTAGCCCAACACGGAGGTTAGTTGGTAGATTTTTTTTTATTTCTAGAGTTGTTGGAGAAACAGTACTTGGGAGAAGTGTTTCATATATAACATTCCAAAGGTTTAGGATCGGGTTTGAGTTGAATTCCTTTCTTGTTGAGAGGGAGCGTTGAAAATGGCAACAAGAAATGCTAAAAATAGAAGTGCTAAATATAGCATTGCTATAAATAGCAGTTAGGGTACCAATGTTGGACATAGCAACAAGGAATGAAAAATGGAAGTGCTAAAAATAGCTTTTCTGTAAATAGCATTTTAGGATAGATTCCAATTTTAGTTAGTCCTTGAACTAAAATAGAGAAGTAAAATTCGAATTTGATCTTAGCAGCTGTTTGTAAAATAATTAATTAATGCACTTTGAGTTAATTAGTTGTAGAAAATCAAACATGAAGTCTATGTGGGAACATGCAACAATTTCTCCATTGATTGAGGAATTTATCCATCAGTTAAATAGATAAGGATGAGTTGTAATTAGTTGGCTCAGTTAACTGAGTCAAGTCTAGTTAGATTAATTCAAGTAGTTTGTTGAATTAACTGTGAGTTCAGTTAGTTAATGCTTACATGCATGTAACTGCTTCTCTCTAGATAATTGAACATTATCTCATAAATAACTCATGCATGTAAGTTTAGACAGAGACCCAGTTGAGATTAGAGGAAGGGATAGTGTACGATCAGTTGGAGGAATTTTCCTATATAGGAAACTCATCCATGTAGAAGGAATTATCTCCTTCCGGATTGCTCAGTTAGATCAGAAGTTAGTGATTGTGGGAAGAGGCTAATTCACACATCTGGCATCATTGGACCCCAAGAAAAATTGCACAAGGAAATAGGAGGCTTGGAGGGCTGAGGGAAGGCATCTCTTGTGTCTACTCAGTCTGTGAGTTGTATTGTTTGATTGCAGAGAGAACAGGATAGCTTGAGAGCTGATTCTTTTTGTAACTTGAACATATTTCCACTTGTATGATAATACAAAGATTGGGGTTCTAGGCTGAGGCTTTCCCCAAGTTATTTCTTATGTGTTATGTGTGATTGATTTCTCATTCTCAGTTATATTTGTTCTTATTGATCTTGTTCATATTCGATTAAGCTTCTGCAAAGTTTGTTGTAGAAATATATCTTGTATTTTTCTTTAGTATATTGCATAATCTGTTGATCTACAGTGAGAATTTCTGTAGAGTTTTCCAATGGTATATTGAAGCCTAAAAAATATCTCTTGTATCAAAAGATATGGTCATTAAAAGTTATGAAGGTAAAATTCCAAGTTACATTTAGGCCAAGGGCCCCTCAACACAATTAGCGTACATGTGGCAACCACATCGGCACATGCGTTGACAAAATGGACCATTAAAATCTCAGGAATGATAAGAATGGTACACATGGAGTCCTTGTAGCCCTTGCAAAACAAACCCTAGAAGTATTTGCCTGAAAGTTTTTGAAGATAGTTGCAAGTCTAAAACTCTGAGGTGATGGAGCTTCATGAGGACGGAATGAAGGAAGTCAAAAATAGATGCAACATTGATTGATGACGTTTACAACAGGGAGGTCCCCATAGCAAAATTAACCTGGAGGTCTGACCCCGGAAGATTCAAAGGGAGTGCAGGTTTAAAGTTCCAGGGAAAAGTGAAGTGGGATGACTTATGTGGTTGAGTATGTGAGTTAATCCATGCATGTTAGAACTAGGAGCAACCCACAAACAACTCACCCGCATGGTTATACCCTAAAATATTCAAAGGATGACTAATTTTTTTTTTCTAGGGAGACGAATTTGGAGAAACAACAATGTTTCTAACATATGCCACAAAACACTCCCATCAAGACAAATATTTTCAATAAGAATTTGGATGAAAATCACATAACTTTGGGACCCCTAGCCTTTGCACACTTGATAGTGTGGAGAAATTTAAGGATGACACTTGGCATGATCGAAATGGATGACAGAGACATAGTGGCATGATTATGTCATCATCATGTTAGTAGGACATGTGGCACCAACGAGGATGTGACACATGACATACATATTTGGTTCTTTTTGGTTTCCAAGTAGGCCAAAAATGGGTGACACATGGACCCATTCAACAAATGACATGTGGCATCCTTGCAGAGGTGGCATACAGGCTGGTAGAGACACATCATCCTAGAAGAATGACCCCGAAAATCTATGAGATTGCACATGCAGAAAGGTCTAGGGAAATAGTTCTAGCAAACGGTGGCACATTAGAGAAATCATGAGGTTTAAATGGGTCTCATAAGTAATATTATAAAACAATAAAGGAAATAATAAAATAATATTGGATTACCTCATCAAATTTTCGAGGGAAAATAGAAAAACTACTTTTTTCAACTCATATTTTCAAATTAAATCCTCATAGTTTTACTTAAATTTCGAGTTGGAGAACTTGTTGGATGCAGAATTTAATTCCTCATCCAAAGATTACCCATGGTGCATACGTTTTACGAACCCTACTACACGAAAAAAGAGAAATACATGAAAAACGTGATTGCAATCATGTTTTTTCATGTATTTCTCATTTTTCATGTAGCAAGGTCCATAGAAAGTATATAACATGGGTACTCCTTAGATGAGGAATTAAATTATTCATCCAGCAAGTGGTCCCATTTTACCCTTTTACTAAAAAAATAGTGAATCATCCCCCATGGTTTAAATCATCATCTTCAATCTATTGGTTCTTATAAAGTGATTTTTGGTTGTACACTTGTGTTTTGAGGTCAATTTTCAACTCAAAATTTCTCTAATGTCTAGGCGGTGAAGACACATCATCCCAGTTATTTCATGATTGGTCCATATATGTGGCACGATGCTCCATAAGGACATGTCATCCCAAACCCTGGAAGGCTAGGCACCCTAGAGGTTTCTAAGTGATCTCAATGTGTTTGTTTATCTTGACAAGGCATTGGGACACGTTGGAGTACAAGTGGAATATAGAGTTGAAGCGAAAGACCAATCATAGGTGCGAAAGTGGAAGCATGGTGGGACCTCATAGGACACATCACCCCAAAGGATTTTCCTTAGAGGAAAATAAAGGTGCTTCTTCATTTTTTCCCATGGAAATAGAGTCGAGGGCTAAGGCTCACTCTAGAACACGGTTCTGTGTGAAAAAATAGACCGAGGGCTAATGAAAATTGTAGTGTGGTTGGTTAAGCCCTTAGGACTATAGCTCAAAAGGGGCCAACCAATGGATATATGAAAAGGTTTTATACATACTTGGTTAAGACCTCGGGGCTAAAGTTGTTCTAGAGTCTTCATTTTAACAAAGGAGTTAAGCCATTTTTTTCTAGAACAAAGTGTTATGGGGCTATGGCATGAACGGGTTTGTAGCTTGTGAGTTTGAGCCATAATTGGTGGCTTTTCACCAAACATGTGGTGTGCTAAAGTTAGGATAGCACAACATGAGCGAGTTGGTTGTCTGGTTAGTGACATGAATAAAGTTGGTTGTATATTTGGCAATTTGGAAAAATTTGGCAGTCAGCCAAATTTCAAAGTGTAGATAAACCCTGATATTTTCTAGAATTGCAAATTTGGCCAGTTTAGCTAATTTTTTCTCACACAGACAAAAGATCAAAGTTTGAATACTAATTGAACACATCTAAAGGACTTGGCAAATGCGGGACATAGGCAAAAATAAGAATTTATGCATGAAAAAGAACTAAAGATAACTAGAGTGTTTATATCTAATAATATCATTCCTAATTCTTTATAAGAATAATTGAATTTCTAAGAAGGTTGTTGTTCAGAGGTTGATGCTATTGGTATTGGTATTGGTGTTGTGCATGTTGATCATAGATCAGAGATGTTGAAGTTGATTTTTATGGTTTTTAGGGTATGTGATTAACGAGGAATTTAATTCTTTTATGAAAGGAAATGGCCTTAATGGTTTGAGTTTGAAAATGGAATGAAATATGAAACAATGAGGTCAAGACAATGGTAGCTTGTAAATCATGGGTTCTATCTCCTTCAAGTAGTGTATGGTAAACAGTTAGGGGTTGGATCTCCTTTGAGTAGCAACTCAAAAAATAGGGGGTGTAGCTCCTTTCAATAGTAGCTAATAAATTAAGGAGTAGTAGCTTCCTTCTGTTTGTAACCAGAGAACTTTGCAACAACAACCAGAAGATTTCATTTGTGAAATTAATTAAAGAATAGTTTAAAGAATATATGTGTATGTGCTTCTTATGATGCTTATATGAATGGTTGTTGAAGTGTTTATTGGTGTCCGAATATTCTTTACTTATGAAAGAAAGTTTCTAAAATCTCATAATACTAATTCACCCCCTCCAGCCCCCCTCTGAGTATTGTCTTGCTTCTATATCAAATTCCTTAGATCAAGAGATATTAAAAGAAAATAGATATGTAAAATACCCAAAGAGATTGAATTCCATGTAATTTCTACATAAAACATAGGTCTCAATACAATGTTTTTCTCTCTTTAGACTACATTTGGGTAGTTGTAGCTTCAGTTACCAACCTATTATGCATATTATCATTCATCCACTATCCCCACAAAAAAACTTTCTTCTTTTTTTGCATTTTTTTCTTACATTAATGATTAAAAATTTACAACACCTATCAAACAATGATGAGAAGGATTGTGCCTAAACGAGTTATATATTTGGATATCTAATCTTAACTAGCTCGGAATTAAAAATAATGTGTAGATCCCCATTTTTATATATCTTAAGATGATACTTAGGAAATTATAGGTTTAACTACAATTTACCATACATGCATCATTTATTGGCCTAATGTAGATCCCTATTCATCTACTGCATGTTTATGATTTTAAAAATACATGCTCAATTTATTTGTCAAGTTCTACTAAATTGGTTGCAGGTTAAGCTTTAGGGATATGGTGATATAGTGAATTATTCAAACATTAGGAGAATTTCTGAGGTCCAAAATGAGTCCCTTAAAGGAAATAATAAAATAATAGTTAAAATAATAAAATAATGATTATGAACTTTCAAAGAAAAGAAAGGAAACTACTTTTTTTAGTGTATTCTTTTCTTATCTCGTTATAGGTTTTACTTCAAATTTCAAGTGTAGACACCCATTGGATGTGGAATTAAATTTCCACATCCAATGATTACCAACCTCTACATACTTCTGAGTAGTCCCACATAAATAAATAAATAAATAAATAAATAAAATAAAATATAATGATAAAAATGTGTTCAACATGTTTTTTTCACGTATTTTCATTTTTTTCGATGTGGATCTACTCAAAAATATGTAGAGCTAGTAGTCATTGGATGTGAAATATAATTCAACATCCAACGAGTGTCTACACTTGACATTTGACTAAACATATAAGGACATAAGCTAGAAATGCAATTAAAAGAAGTTTTTTTCTTCTTTTTCCTCCGAAACATTTTCTCATGGGATGACATCATCATCTTGAATCCTATTGATTCTTTTAATGTAAATTTTGTTAGTACTCATTTTGTTTTGAGGCCCATTTTTTACCTCAAAATTCCCCTAGTGTCACCTTTTACTTTAAGAAAAATCCAAATAGCATTATGTTCGGATAAGAATCTTTAGTAACAAATACCCTCATGTTTAAGCTTTCAATTAAAAGATGGTTCAGCTTGTAAACTTGTGGTCTAGTGTTTGAGTGAAAGTATCACCACAGTAATGATCTAGATCTTAGTGTCCATATAGCATTAATAATATATATATATATATATATATATATATATGACCCTAATGTGCATAAATCTATGACCATATGTATTAGTTGGTTTAGTTTGATAGTAATTTCAAAGTCTAGTGGGCATAAATCTCTAATTATGTGTTCAATAACATGATTGGGCATATAGCCTTGGTCATATGTATTAAGTTTGAAAATGCAACCACCATGGGGTTAAATGAAAACTGGTTGCAATTTTAACTAAAAAATTCATCAAGAGTATATAAAATTTAGTCCCCAATTTCTATGGAATATTATTTTTCAAGGGACCTAAATTTAGGTTCTATAGAGTCATCCAATGAATGAAAAAAAGGTATTGTGCATATGCTAGAGTGTTTAGGTGAGAAAATATTTTTTACTTCCCATGTAGTCATATAATATGTATACAATATAGATTTGTGGTTCTTGTTTTACATGTGAGCTCCACCCAAGTAGAATAAAGTCAAAATTTGTATTATTGATATATATTTAAACCCATGTGTTAACACTATACTCTAGCTGCACACAATTATCTAATTCACCATGTAGAAGATGAGAATTTCAATTAGGAAGGTAAATTAATCATCTCCACCCACCCAAAATGGTAGTGAAGTACAATAAATATAGGTATGATGATGTAACTCAATTGGCCAATTTATGACAAGTAAATGGATCAAATCCATGAAATTCCATATCCTTCCTAGTGGATACATTAATCCCAACACAAATATATTTACTTGATTAGTTTCCATTTCATGCATGTATTATTGAGGCTCAATTGTTAATGACTACTTTGGTATACAAAACTTTGCCTCTTGTAATGCCCCACTCCAAGTATTAAATGCTTTTTACAAATTTTCAATCTGTTATCAAACAAGTGTTAGGTGAAAAAGTAAAATAGTCATCCTTTATAACTTCTAAACTGTATCTTAATTATCAAAATTCTAGATCCCATAGAGACATTATTTTATTATGTATGTTTTAATGGTTTCAATTAGTTTCAATTTAATTACCCCGTCCCTTTGTTTTCAAACTACATGTACTTGTGGACAAAGGTATAAAGTTTCTAACTAAAATTATATAGCATAAATGAGAATGACATTCCCTCTTGAATAATCAATTGTTCCACTTCCTTTTCTTTTCAAATAGTCTCTCTAAGTTGGCCTCATAGTATTCCTTTAGTAGTAAAATAAAAAAACAATAGATTAGTTTCCCCTATACAATGAAAAATATTTTTGCATTGTATTGCACAAACAATATGGCTTGAGGAAGTTGAAAACTTTAGGAAAATTCGGATAAATAGTTATCAAGAATTGTTTTTACTAATTAGGACAAACACATGGGTATAGAAGATAAGTTTGGCATAATCATTCCTTATTGTTATCAAAATGGGAAGAATGCTTCCCAATATTGGATATAACTATTTTGTGGGACATAGTATTCACATGTTTACCTCAAAGTGGATTTGATCCCCATGAAATAATTGTAACCCTATCCAATCCCATATGTACTCTACTAAGGGTTCAATGTATCTCTCTATAAGACACTCAACCTCTTAGATGAGCCCAAAGAGGTGGGTGTTATAATTTTTTAACTTTCCGTTACTAAATTTAGACACCATCCCTAAGGTCACAATTGTCTTCTACTCATCAAGAGCTTTATAATAATGTCAATTTCATCTCAATTTTGAGTTTGTGGTACAAAGTTATGGCCATTAGAATATTTGTGCCATTGTCACATCATCGTGTTTATACATCCGACATGTAGAAGATGACATTGCATTATGGCTCCATACATCATCTCAAGGGTGTGTCATCTTACTATATTAACAACACCCTTAATTATCCATTAAATCAATTATTTATCATAATTAACATCACATTATTAACTAGGTTCCATATGTGAAAATACAATTTCTTTCCATTTTCCCATAAGTAGTTCTAGAACTTTACATAAAACTCTTGTTATTTACCACTTTTATTTAGTTAGAGTCTTAGCCTAACTTCCAAAATTAGTGAGGTTTTGTAAGTGAAATCCAAATGGATTAGAATTAAAAACCAAGGCTTGAATTTGTTACAACAAATCCCATCATATCGCCCATGGGAATTGAACCTAGGTGGGGAGGATAATAATCATTCCTTCAACCAATTGAGATAAACCTAATTGAGAAAGCTAAGAATATATTTCCATTAATGAAATAATTAGCTCTTATTTCCAGGAGAGGAGTAAGTAAATATTCACCTCATAAGACATAAATTGCACACTAATTTTACTGAGATAAATTTGTGAAATTTACATTTGGATATTTTTTTCTTCTTTCACATAGTGAATAGTGATAGCCTGCCCAAAATATAGAGAAAGAAGTAAATATTCCCACCAAATGAGGGAGAATGTATTAAATTTGAAATAATTACCATTTCAAATCTTTTCATTCCTTTTTTTTATTATTACAAATCTATTTATAGTAATTAATTATACAGGGTTAAAACCAACATATGGTATCAAAGCAATTTTGGTTTCAAGGGCGTAGTTTGTGGCCTAGGGGTTTGGATCGGGCCTATAGTAGACCATATTATTATGGAAGATCAAGGGAATTAATTCATATGGTGAAAAGGAAATGGCGAGAAATTCAAAAATAGACATTGATAAATTAAATGGGTAAATTTATGATTTGTGGAAGCTCAAAATGGAAGATTTGTTGGTGGAAAAAAATCATTGGATTATTATGGATCTAGTTACTGCACCAACATCAATTTCAAAAAATGATTGGACCAAGTTGGCTCGAAAAGAAAAGGGCATGATACAATTATGTCTCTAAAATTTAATATTACTAAATGTTTCAAGGGAAGCTACAAAAAAGGATTTATGGGACAATTTATGGGCTTTGTATCAGTCTAAGTCCCTGTGAACAAATTGTTTTTGCAAAAAAAGTTGTATAACCAAAGGACAAAGAATAGAGACTTAGTGAAAAAGAATTTGAACACCTTCAATATTGTGAATAATTCAAATATTATTTGTTAATATTAATATTTCATATCAAAATAATTGCATTACTTTGTTATGTTCTCTAATAGACTCATGAGATAGTCTAGTTGTTTCCATAGGTTGTAATGAAACTACTTAAAGGTTTGATGAAATAGTCTCATCCTTGTTTCAGAGCACATGAGATGGAAAAAAATAGAAATATGGAATGAATATGTCTTCTTCGTAAAAGGATCCTCCCAAAATAGAAATAAAAATAATTCCTCAAGTGCAAGATCTAAATCTACAGGAAGATATAAATCTCCAAGAAAATTGATAGATGTATGTTGGAGATGTGTAAAATAAGGGAAATAAGAAATATTGTATATCCAAAACTATTGAGAAAGGGAAGGGATATGAATATGCTCCTTCTGTAGAAGTAATAAGCTCCTCAAATGAAGGAGGCGATGTGTACTTGGGATTATTCAAGTACACATGTAGATCATGAAGCATGGTTGGTTGACTCAGGTGCACCATTTCATATGACTCCTCACAAGGAGTAGTTTTTCTATTATGAAAGATTTGATGGTGTTGATGTTTTCAAAGAAGATGGCTAGATATCCATAATCAAAATATGAGCAAAATATAAATTGAATTTCACAAGTGGAAGGATGGATTAGAACACTCCCTAACATTCTGCGGATCACATGATTAGCCAAAATTTTATTTATGTAAGTAAGATAAGTGATGCAAGTGTAAAAATAGTGTTTCAAAAGGATAATTGCTGGATTGGTTGAGGACCAATGTATCTATGAAGAGATTTTAGATTGGAACTCTATGTAAGCTATTGGGAAGCACTATTAGTCCTAGATGCAACAATTCTTTCATTCTTAAGAGTGGGGAAGAAGGAAAAACGCATATAGCTTATGGAGAAAATACTATGTTGTGGCATTAAATATTGGACATATTAAAGAGAAGGGCCTTCAAGTAGTATACAACAATTGTATGGTAGAAGGTATGTCTAATTATTTTTGAACTTTTATTTCTATGAACATTGTTTATATGGCAAGCATAATTGGGTAAGATTCTCCTCTATTTCTATGAGGTCAAAGGAAAGATTATATTTGATGAATCATGACGTGTTTGGACCTATGTCAGTTCCATCGCTTGGTAAATCTATGTACTATGTCTCATTTATAAATGAATTATTGAGGAATACATGGATTGATTTCCTAAGGAATAAATATAAAGTCTTTGATAAGTTCAAAGAGTTTAAGGCTCTTGTGGAAAATAAAATAGTGAAGAAAATTAAGGTACTAAGGACATATAATGGTGGATAATATTGTGGAATGAATTTAAATAATTCTATAAGAAGTATGGTATAGCAAGGAAAAATAGTATTCCATACTAACCTCAATAGAATGGAGTTGCAGAAAGGATGAACAAGTTGTTGATGGAGAAAGAAAGGAGCATATTCAGGGGTGCCAAGCTAGGACAAGAATTTTGGGTTGAGGCAATGGACATTGCATGTTTTCAGGTAAATATATCACCCTCACCAACATTGGATGACAAGACTCCACATGAGGTATGGACTAGTAAAAAACCTTCTCTTAAACATCTTATTATAATATTTTGTTGTGATGCATATGTACACATTCCAAAGGAGAATAGGGGTAAGCCAAATAAAAAATATGAAAAGTGTATATTTATTAGATATAAAAATGGTTTGAAAGGTTATAAGATATGGAACCTAGAAACTAAGAAGGTTATGTGTAGTTGAGATGTGGTATTTAGAGAAGTAAAAGATGTTTTCAAATAGGAATTCCTACCAAGGGAAAAAGAACAAGAAAAGATAGAGTTTGAACTAAGGGATAATGAATCAGACTCTATAGAAGAGTAAGAATTAGAAGAAGAAGAACCACAAACTCTAGCACTAAGGAGATCAGTTCAAGAAAGAAGGTAGCCAAAAAATTATACTCCACTTGTTTTCTATTTAAGTTTTTCTTTTTTTTATTACTAATTATTATCCTAGAAATATTAGTGAGGAAATGGATTCAAACGATGGAAAAT
The DNA here is from genome assembly GCA_000404065.3 of Pinus taeda. Classification (NCBI taxonomy): domain Eukaryota; kingdom Viridiplantae; phylum Streptophyta; class Pinopsida; order Pinales; family Pinaceae; genus Pinus; species Pinus taeda. The sequence continues at coordinate 212,912 of APFE031488964.1, forward strand.
TTTGGAAAAAGGCCATGGTTGAAGAAATGGAAACCTTGGACAAGAATGAGGCTTGACAGCTAGTGGAGTTGATGGCTGGAATAATTCCCATTGGTAGTAAATGGGTGTTTACAAAGAAGTTGAATATAGAAGGCTAAGTATAGAAACACAGAGCTTGGTTAGTGGAAAAGGATTATTTCTAGTTAGAGGGAATTGCATTTGATGATATTTTTTCTCCTATTACCAAGTTAATTTTTATTAGATTTCTTTTATCTATTATTATTTCTTTTGATCTTGAAGTAGAATAGATGGGCATGAAAAGAACATTCCTACTTGGGGATCTAGAAGAAGAAATCTACATGAAGCAAATAGAAGGATTTGTTGTGAAAGGAAAGAAAAAGTGAGTTTGTATAATGAATAAATAATTTTATGGGTTAAAGTAATCACCAAGGACGTATTATTAAAAATTCAATACTTATGTATTTGAACTTAGACTCATAAGGAGAAAAGCATATCACTATGCATATTTCAAATTAGTTGGTGATTGTGTTATTTATTTGGTTTTGTGTGTGGATGATATGTTATTAATTGGAAATGATAGGGAAATCATCCTAGAAGTAAAAACTTTGTTGTCCTCTAAATTTTACATGAAGGATCTTGATGTTGCAAATTTTAAATTTGGCATGGAAATCAAAAGAGATCAAGAAAACAAAAAACCCTAGTTAATTCAAATGAAGTATTTCAAGACAATATTGTATGCAAGAATGTAAATTGGTTCATTCATATTGATCATATAGGTGTAAATTTATTTGTGGATCATTTTCCTAACAAATGGGAAAAGAAAGAGGACATGTCATCTTTCCTATATTCCAGTGTGGTTAGAAGCTTGATGTATACAATGATTTTTCACTAGAATAGACATTGTACATCAATGTGAGTATTGAGCAAGTATATTTCAAAACCAAGGAAGGATAATTGGACAAAAGTAAAAAGGGTTTTCAGGTTTTTGTGTGGCACCATTAAATATAGGTTGTGCTACCAAGGAATATTGATATTGGATAGAGTGTTCAACATACATCTCTTTGTTCATGTAAATTGAGTTGGAGACCTAGATTATAAGATCTACAAGTGGATATGAGTTTAACTTATTTGGAGGAGCAATTGTTTGGATGAGAAAGAGATGGCTTGTAGTGGCACTCTCAACTACAAAAGTTGAATACATTTCAGCCATTCAGGCAAGCAAGGAAGAAATATGGTTACAAATATTGTGTTCAAGTTTGGGTTTTGTACAATAAGTTGTAAAGATAGATTGTGATAATCATAGTGCAACATCCAGGCAAAGAACCCATCTTACCATTTGAAGAAAAACATGTTGATGTTTAGTATCACTTTCTGAGACATATGATTGAAGACAAGAACGTGTTACTATTTGAAGAATGTCACAGATTCATTAACAAAATTTGTGAGCATTTAGAATTTCTCAAAATGTATAGAAATAATGGGCATTATTTCCCTAGATTGTTAATAATATACCCCTATGACCCCCTGTGTTCAAGGAAAACATCAAATCATAGAATGTTAGGTATTTGTTATATTATTTGCACAATTATCCCCATGCACTATATAATGTGTGATTTGTAATGAGGTGATCATGGGGTGGTGACATCAAACCATGTTTTTCCCTTTGTGTAGGGGTTCATGAGAATGCCCCTGACAAAAATGGATGGTTTTTTGTATCTTCTTTTATAGTTTTTAGCACATGGCTTTTGCTAAAAGTGATTTTTTGGCACATCATTCTTTTTTCCATGGTTTTGTAGGATTAATTAAGGAACTATGGTTGTATTCTAATATGGGTCAAATGGATTGCTGGTTTGTGAATCATGTGGGATATATATTGTATTGTAATACTATATAGGAGAAAAGATATATTAAAAAATTCTTGTTGGTTTTCCCGGGTTTGGGCTTATAGGATATAATCTTTGTATTAAGTTTGTTTTCCTTTGCATATTTTCTATTTTATTAAGAATTTGTTTGTAGTAATTAATTCTACAAGGTTAAAACCTACATCACTTGGCTTAGTTTAGGTAGATCTAAGGTTGTGAAACCCATTTAAAGAGAGCTAGAGATGCCATATTTTTTTTGCATACTTGTTAAAGACAAACACCTCATATATTTCCTATCAGTTGAATTAAAATTTTATAACTTTTCCAAGTTTATGACAACTCATTTGACTCTTATGCTCCCCCCACTTTATCTTGGGATATGTTCCATAGTAGTCCTAAAATTAGGAAATTCTCCACAAACCTTCCAAGGAAAGGATACATGGAAGATGAGATAAATTTCATATTTTTAAAGCACATAAATTTCCAAGAAGGATATTATCAATAATCATTTAATTTTAGGGCTCTAGAGAGCTCCATTCATATTCCTATAACATGTTTCACTAATTCACAAGTTCAATAGTGGAATATTAAATAACTTGTATCAAATGTTTTGTGAAGACTCCTTTCCCTAAGTCTTCACTTATAGCAAAGACCTTTCTTCTTATATTTATATTAGTATCTTTACCATAATTTCTTGTCCTTGAATATCATTTTAAAGGATTCTTTCACATATATGGTGTAAGCCTAACTTTCTTAATGAATTGAATTTGCTCTTGGATCAAGTTTAAAACTTATTTAAGCTAGCTATCCTTGAGTAACATATTAGGAACTCATTTGTCATGGTTATTGCAACACAACCCTATGGCTTTAAGACCTTTTACGAGTCTTCTCTTTCAAGCTGCCCATTATGATTGTTTATATCTCGAGTGGTAGATAAAGGCACATGGTGAGTTGAATTGTTTTGAATTAAGGATACAATGCAAGCAACATGGAGGGAAGGGGACGTTAATTTTATTTGAATATAATATAATATAACATTGGTTCTGGTATGTGGTCTCTATTTCTTTCCCATTTATAAAAATAGGTTAAGAGTATATTTGATATCAATTCAATTCTTTTACGTGATTTATATCTTTTAATACCAGTGGATAATAAACTTTACTTCATTTCATTTATCATTTCTTATCATCATCATTATTTATTATTATTATTATTATTATTATTATTTTTTTATTAAAAAATATTTTTTTTTTAATTACAACACTTTGTATTCATTATCCAAAAAAAATTATATAGCTTACATTTCTAGATCCCCCAACAATACATAAGAAACTAAAATATCCTTAATACCCACATAAAGTGAGAGAATAGAAATAGGTTTTACAATTTTGCAGCATAAAATACCACAAACCTTTCACGGGCCTATCACACACTTCACCATTGATTCATTAACTAAATTAAAACCATATTCCTAGGATAACATTGACCAAATCGCACTTGTCCAAGAACAGGAAACACTAACATAAAATCTAAATAGCAACCAAGGCCTAGCTTCATTAACCTACAAAATATACTTCAAAACCACATATGTTCCCAATATTTGACCTTTTCCAAACACCCACGGTACCATTACTCTTTAAACCCAGAAAGAAATAGACATAAATTGCCCTATAGTGTACCGATGTACAACAAAATATAATGATTCCAAGAAGTTTGTCATGCATAGGAGCCGATAAGAGCAAAACAAACTCCAAAAAATTAACAACAGTGCCAGAATGTTTCTTAGAACAAATACATCTAGACCCAAATAAAGAAAACCCACCCAATGATGCATAATACAATGGATCCCACATGAACAATAAAGGCCATCCAACATAGACCCACAATTGCAAGTGTGGCATTACTAAGAAATTTTCTTGCGAGCCATAAAAAATCCCATAAGTGAACCATATCAACCATAACCCATAGTTGTCAATAGAAATAGAGTGTCGTCCAATAGAAAAGCACTTATTGGTATCCACAAGTAACTCAAATACACAACATAAGGAGCTATAGTCGCACATATCCGATGCAAAACCCAGTGGGGCCATAAGATATAAGAACCAACTATAAAAAATCAAGGTCGTTCATAGATACACATAAACATCAATAGCACCAGCTACACCACTTTCATATCCAAAAAAAGTTGAGTAAGAAAATAGACTGCTTTCATTATGCTCAAGTTTGTCAATGAGCAATACCTTCCAGAGAAGTGTACTTTTGAGCCAAAATAAAATGAGGAACCCCATGAAGATACCATACTTGAAGAACACATGCCAAATTAATGAAAAAAAGACATGAAAAACATCTTTGCCAGTCATAATCAAAGCATATTGTAGTCAGCGCCTAAGCACTATCATTTAAAGGATCCATGAGATCATCAAAAGCATAGTCATTCACTAAAAAACCTTCTACATGGTCCAAACAAGAATCCAAATTATCTAAGAAGAACCTTTGGTTATGAAGCATGTGTGTAAATTCCTCCAATGAGAATAATACATTATAATTCTCCACTTTCTTATCTTTGAAAAATAGTTGCAATAAGGTAGCCATTTGTTGTTGTAAAACCAAAGAATTTAGAAAGTGAAGCCACCTTTTCCTTAGTCTACCAAGATCAAGAACTCATTTCATATCCTCCCTCACCAATTCAAAATATGAGTGATATGGGCAATTTCCTACCTCTTTACATTCCAGCACTAAAATTTCCTTCCTCACCTTTAGAGGAACAACATCAAAGAAGGTAGTGATAGAGTTATAGGCAAATGGATGAACCCTTTTGTACCCTACATTGACTCCTCCTCCCCTCTTGCTATTCATTCTCTATCTATGAGGCATGGGCACAATTGCAATGGAACACTGATGAAAAACACTAAATAACCTCTGCCTATAAAAAAATAAGAAGGACGAGAAAAAAAACCGTGAACTCCCAACTTGAACACTACTAAACCATCACCCAATTTCCACACTACAAGAGCAAAATCTAGCTAATTCTCAAGCTCACCACATCCTAGAAACATGACACAATAGATTCCATAAAACTCTTAACAAACTATAAAAACTCCTAATGCACAAACATAACCCAAAGAGGTTGTTACAAGGCTTTGAACTTGTAACAGCACCAACAATCACCAGACAGAGGACAATTCGACGGAATTGCAATTGAGAAAATTTACTAGGACTCAAAGCTACAAATGCCAAACACTTCAAAATCTGAGAAAAGTAGAAACTAATATTGCCCAATTAATAACATTCACCCCCACTGAATGATAAAACACACACGAAAAAAAATGGAAACATAAAGGACTAGTAAACTTACCTAAACAATGACTCAAGATTAGCAATTGTATTTTTATGCCCGTGACAAATGTTAAAAATTTCACTAGAGAATAAGGAAGATAAATCCATCCTCCAAAAGAGAGACGAGCCAGATATCTCACTCCTGAATGTAGAAACTGTGAAACCTAAACTTTAAACCCAAAGATAAGTAAAGTGTGTCCACTTACAAATTGAAATGGCAAATGGAGGTCGAGGGTCTACCCTCACCTCCACTCACACCAACCTTGTAACACTACAAACCCATCGCCATGAATGTGAATTTAAAGCATGAGACCACATGTGAACTTGCACACACCCAAAAAATAACAACTTCCATTCTTAACAAGGAAAGGACATTGGGAAGGAGGATGCCACACCCTTCGATGAAACCCTCCCATCCAAAATAACACCCACATTAGAGTTAATATTGAGAATGTTATGTTAAATAATAATCTCTTTTATTAACTATATTTGTTGGATAATTAATTATTGATTTGAGTTATTTTTGAAAATATATTTTTAAACATTATCAATCAAGATATTTTTAAAAAATTCATGCAATTCTTAAATAGCCTAAATATATTTAGAATATAACCATCACAAAAGGAGGATTTGGTCATTTTTAACTGAACATATTTAAGACTCTTCACATGGTAGAGAATATAACCATCACAAAAGGAGGATTTGGTCATTTTTAACTGAACATATTTAAGACTTTCACATGGTAGAGAACACAACAAATCATAAAATGAGGATTTAAACCAAAGAATGAATTTAATATTCTTCACATAGGGGAGAGTAGAATAGAAACAAATTGTGAATATCATGAGGTTGTTAGTGAGGATTCAACAACCTACAATTCGGGTCATTGTCCAGAAAAAATGTTGATGTTGTGAGCAAGGTAGAGCGTCCATTTACAGAAAATATGGATTGGGCGAACTAGTGATCAAGGGTTTCAAGAAAGTGTTGTCTGTGGTCGTTGAAATGTGTGCATGGAGAAACTACCTTTATGTGAGGAAGTACCAATGTGACATTTAAAAAAAACCACTAAATCATTTTTTGGGATCCATGTGTTATTTATTTCAAGTTTTTTTTTAAATTCTTCGAAAATAAGGTGGAAGTCGACGAGATAAATAAAAGGAAATAAATTTTACATGGGAGATGTTTATTTTTGAAGTGTTATTGATATTTTGAATTAGGAAGTAAAAGAGCCAAGCGGAAATAAAATAAACAAAACAGAATATAGAGGCAAATAAAGTAAAAGGAAAAGAAAATTTGATAAAAAAAAGATATTTGGTCATATTTCTCATTTCTGAAGGGAAAAAAACAAAAAGAGTTTTTTATATTAGGTTTGCTTAATGGTTTTTATATGCCACTACTTATTAGTATGGATTTGCTCAATGTTTCTTATTTGTTGGTACCATCTATTTGGGTAAAAATTAAGAATTTTGGGTCATTAGAATGAAAATTATACAAATAAATGATTTATGGAACATTATTTTGAATGGGTTTGAGGAATCCTTAAGTTCAGTATTTTATAAGGCTAAGACAAAAGATAAAAAAAAGAACATATTTTTCTGAATAGGAAAGATGATACAACAACATTGTTTTTCATTCAACAAAGTTTGGATGACAAGATTCTTCCAAGTATTGTAGTAGCAACCACATCCAAAAAAGCTTGAAATATTCTAAAAATGACATAGTAAAAGGGGAAGAAACATATATTAGCTTTATGTTTGATCACAAAGCATTACAATTATTAATGAAGCACCCTTTGTAACAGCATTACAATTATTAATGAAGCACCCTTTGTAACAGGAGAAGCCAAATATTTTGATATTGCAAAAATAATTATAGACTCTATGGAAGTGCCTACGAAAGCAAAAGAAGAGTATCAAAATGATGCAAAAAATGAATCTTACTGTAGGTACAGGTATGGAAGATGAAATTTGAAGTTGAAGATGATGAAATTGAAACCACCTCTGTAGTGGAAGCAACACGTGAGAAGAACCCAACAGTGAAAGTTTAATGAATTTTCTTATGAGGCTAATAACTTTTCTTGAAAAGTGGCTTGCAAAGCCCAAGTATGATGGAGATGAAAGGTTACATAAATACAACAGAGGAAAGAACACAAAATATAAAGGCAACCTTGGAAGTTGTTGAAGTTATTGAAACAATAGAAGAAAAGATGAAATAAAACAAAGATGTTGCTTTTTATATTATAGTGATCAACAAAAAAGTTCAGTCAGCAGTAGCTAAGGTACAAGTAGATGCATAAAAAGAACAAGATGAAGAGGGTAGTGAAGACAAGGAAATATTGAAGAAAAAAGAGATATGTAGAGCAAAATAAAAAATAAAAAATATTGTACATCATCATGCTCAACTAAAACCAATTTTTAAATATATCTCAAGTATTTTAATTCTAGTTGAGACTTAGACCAACAATCAGTAGTGGTGGCAGTTGTTAGTACCAATGGATGTAAAAGTTGAGATACTCATGAGGCTTTGAACTGATTGTGAATGAGTATCATGTTAAGGCGAAAAGATCAGTTCTTCAAATCCCACTTGAGTTAACCAACAATATCTATATATGTATATAGTTGAAATTAAGAAAAAGTATTAAAAAATAATATGAAAAGATAAATGAAATAATTAGTTGAATTATGTATATTGTTTTTATTTTTCTCATTGGCTTGTTGCTTTTATGTAAATTTGATTGTATATGGTTTACAAAACAAGAGAGTCCAAACTTTATAAAAGACAAAGTGCTTGAAAACCAAATCTGTGATATTTTTAAGAAAAATGACGTTGGAAGTTTATTGTAACAAGAGCATCCATGTCGGATATTGTAAATGATTTAGATAATATTCAAGGAAGGTTGAAAAAGAATGCATGGATAATATGTTTCCACCGATGAATGTACAAGTTCATACGTTTCCCAGAAATAGGGGGGATAGCATTGCCTGCAGAACATTATGACGATGGGAATCAGTGCCCAGCATTCAGAGTTATATACACAGTGTCACTTTGCAGGAGTTGATCTCTAACATTGTTGTTTAGCTTCTACTTGCCAGCAAGGGGATGGATTCCCCAATGTAAGAGCAAATAAGAATGTAATACACAAGATAAATTCTAATATTGTTGAGCATGATAGAAGGCTAAACAAGTATGAAATTGTATTAAGGCTGTGCTAAAATAAAGGGCCAACACAAGTCCCTTAACCTAAGATTTGGAGGGACAAAGACTGAAGTGTAAACTTTACGCATGCTATATATTAAATGTTCAATGTATATTAACTTATTCAAATTGATAGTAACCCAGGAGGATCTAGAGGGATAGGGATTTACTCATAAATTAATTTATTTGTAGTTACAAAACGTAATTTTTCAGAAATGGAAGGGAGTATGTTTAAGGCAAAGATATGTCAATTTTTATTTGTAGTTCTCTGTTATGTGATTGCTGCAACTTGAGTCTATAAACCATACATTTTTTGTTTTTCTTGTGTTGTATTATACGTTAAATCATGTTGTGTTTGTTCTTATTTTCTTTTGTGAAATTTGAATTTGGTTTATTATTAAGATCATGTTGTTTTTTTAAATTCATTTGTATAATGTTCATACTTTTGCAATAATGACATTAAATTTGAGATTTATTATTTTGGCTTGGATTTTGATTTGGGTTTTGATTGTTGCCTCTTCGGCTTGAGCTTGAAGAGGTGTATCTTCCACTTCTATGTGGGTTTCTTCCTCTTTCTCTAGCGTTTGATCTTACTCTACCTTTACCTTGACCAATTAAGACTTGTGCCTTGAAGACATGCTCCAAGAATTTGTTGTTTTATTCCGCCTATATTCATGATAAATCTGTGATGCATGAAGTTCATCCACTGAAAATTGTGATAGATCCTTTGTCTCTTCTCTCGACACAACAATAGGGTCAAATATTAATGGTAAACTTCTCAAAATATTTTCAACTATTCTCCTTCCTTCATGTGTCTCACAATGAGACTTGATTAACCAATCTAGTTACTTGTGTGAAAAATGGGTCTATTGTCTCAGACTCCATACAAATGGTTTCAAAATATCTTCTTTACATTTGTATCTTTGCTAATTTCACCTTTGCCATTTCTTGATATGTCGTCTGGAGGATATATCATGTTTTCTTGGACTTCGGTGTTGTTGTAATCTTTGGAAAAATGCTCTCATGCATCACCTGAAATATGTAGAAGAGGGCTTTGGATTCCTTCTTCCTATTGCCTCTCAAAAAGTCTCTTTTAAAGTGTGTCAATGCATTGTATGTTGCTGCACCTGCTAGTTCTTATAACTCATTTTCTACCCAATCCCATATGACTTGAGAAAAAAAATAAAACCTTCATTGTGATTTCCTAATAATGAATTCTTACCATTACATTGAGGAATTTAAAGATTAGTCAAACTTATGATTGAAGTTTCCATTTCTGAATGTTAAAAAATACTTCTTCTTGCTGATAAATTTGTTGTCGACTAACCTTTGACACCTGCTCTGAAAAGTATTGAAGTAAAAAGTTGCTCTGTTGCTGGTTGAACCCGCTTTGATACCACTGTTTTTTAAGGCAGAGGATCAAATAATATACACTACGTCACAGTTCAAATAACAAACTGCACTTGACATTAAAAAAAATAGAGTTTCAAACTCAGAAATAATGCTCAGGAGAAGACAGTAAAACCAGAGGATGCGCAGAAAAATCGGAAAATCAAATTCCAGAACGTGAGCGCAAGCAATATAGTTTTGTATTATATTTCATAAAGGAAAAAACCATTTACAAACTGAAAAATAGGAGACTTTTGCACCATTCATCATAGTAAACTGAAAATTTTACAAAGATTTACTCCTCTGGGTTTTGCACAGTAACACACTAGAACTTGTTTTCACGTGCCCACCATTTTCTTCTCCGTGATTCTCGTGATTCTCGGCTCAAGACACTGGAACCTTCTTGGTTCCATAAAACAAAAAATATATGACACCAAAAACAAAAACATCATCCATAAATTTTATGAGAAGAGTAAGATTAATTCAAATAATGGCGGGCAGACATGAATTTAATTTCTAAATTTGCATGTACTGCACGGTACATACACCAGCTACGCAGTAATGACCTGAGACTTAACATTTACCAAATCCACGCAGAAATTATCAACCACTTGAATGTTTGATGTGTTTAAGGAATGGGGATTTTCTACACTAGTTCAGGACTTCATTTACATTCTCGTCCTTGAGGCTGAAACCAAAAATTTGCATCCTTAAAAAATTTTCCACACTCCACTTGTTAGTGTTTGTTAGCCTGTCACCTTGATCAAATGTGCTTTCACTATGCTTGTCGAGACTATCAAAATCAAATTTTTTATGTCACTAGGTGTACACAGCAAAATTGGTCAGTCTAGAAATGAGGTCAGTTTTTTGGAAATTCATTCATGCTGGTTAACTATCACATTTTTATGGAGGTGTCGTAATAAAAACATATGACTCATCAACATCATCCCATTTAGTTGGTCATCCATTAGGTGGCTAGGGTTTCTAAGGTCCATCATTTTCATGAATAAATCCAGTAGTGAATAGAGCATGACAAAATGCTCTTGTGTATTGATTTGTGATTTATCACACATTCATCATGTTCTCATGGTCAAAAAGTTCCAAAAGAAGAAGTTCTAGCACTCAAGAAAGTGAAAAGGCATCTCAGGTTTCAGTGGTAAAAGTAACTCTACTTTCAAAAGTGAAAAATCAGTTTTTAAAGGTTTGTGGTCCCATTTATTTTAAAAAATGGAAATAGTTTTGCTTATATAAACTCAAAAGCCCCCAAACTTGGTTCATTTGCCTCCCATTCACTCTTGAGAATCGAGCTCTCCCATCCAAAAGAGAGAAAAGTCAGTTTCTAAGGCAAATTTGAAAAAAAACCTAGTGGTGTTGTGCACTAGAACAAGGCGCTATGTACAGAGGGTCGGCTCCGTGCAAAGGAACAAAGCGCTGCACACGAGACAAAGTGTCCAAAAAACCTCCAAATATCCCTCAAACTTCATTTTTTGGCTTGCAAACTTAATTTCATTGATTTCTAAGACAAGCAACATATAAGTACACCATCATTCTCCCTCATTTTCTTTTCAAAATCGTCTCATGCCAATGACACTTCAAATTAGTGTTTGTAGTGAATTTTTTCATGGAAAACGATAGGGTGATAATGGCTATTTTTATTTTTGGTTTCTAAAACATGTAAAATGTTGTCCTACAGCTGCATACATATTAAATAAACCACTTTAACCATTCAATCCACCTCAAAACAAAGTTTTACCCCTCAAAAAGTAAAACCATAGCTCATTCCTAGAGGTTTTTTTGGGCATTTTTCATTACAAGCCCTGTTTTTCCTCCTTGCAAGCATATCACTCCTCCATTGTTTCTTCCCTCATTTTCATCAGCGTCCAAAGTTCATATCCAACTTTTTCAAACCTCCTCTATCATTTTGTCAAAATCCACCTTCACATCACTTCATTTCCATTCATACCTCACACTTTTCTTCATTGCCTACTGCTAGGGTTTTTTGTCATCATGGAGGCAGAATCTTCACCAAAGAGGAAAATACATCATAAGGGGGGGAAGATCCTCAGATATGAGCCATCAAATTGTAATGAAATAAACTCATATCCTTTCATTAAACAGTGCTTTGAGGATGTACATTGCTTGGAGTTTTGCAAAAGAGCGAGTGAGGTGGGGTTTCATGAACAATTAACAGATTGGGTGGCAACTCAGTTGAAAGGTGAAAGTGTTGTCATCGCTGGAGTTGAGTTCATTTTTTCAGTGGCCTCCATCTCACTTGCAACAGGGTTACCTAACAATGGTGAACACTGGTTCAAGGGAATAAGCTTAGATCTTGAATACTACAAGCCTTTCTTAAAGACACCATACAGGGAGAAACATGATCGGCAATGTGAAGGTAAAGCAACGAGAAAACAAGCTCAAGGAAGTGAAAAAAGACCAAAAATATGAGGTAAACTTAGAGATGCTTGCTGAAGAATCTATGAATGCTTAAAAAACATATTTTTATAGCTTGTAGCAAAATTTGAGCAAATTCTAAGCACGTTTTGTTTTTTGAGAATTTCTAAGTTAAATTTAGAAAATCGGCAGCTCTAGAAACGAAGTGCCTTGGTGGTGCGCTTTTTCCTTAGGCATCTATTAAAGGAAAGGTATACATGTTTGGAAATATTTTTCCATCCTCTAAAAACCCATTTGCTCAGATATTGTAGAGGAGGCTTAGTTTTGGAGAAAAATACAAAAAAGTGGCAAAAAACTAGCATTATGGACCCTTTCTTGATAGGCGCTGCGCACAGGGAGCGATGTCGGGAGAATGGGTTTTTGAAGCCCTTCCCATGGTACAAATTCAAAAATGCGAACTGTTCTGGAAACTAGACTTGAAGGGCTAGTTGACCATTCTCTCAGTTTTGAATTGTGACCCCTGGAAGGAACTTCACAATCAGCTCAAATTCAGCACTGCGCATTTTCACTTTTATGTTTTTAATTTGTAAATTTCACTGTGTAAAATTTTTTAGTTTCTAGTTTGACTCAGTCAAAGTCAAGATTCTCTATGTAATGGCACTAGTTTTGAGACCAGGTGATGTACGCATGAATAAATGTACATCCTAGGTTTTTTTTATGTTTATCGGGCCTCATAAAAGAAGCCAACTCCTAAACAAACTCTCCATGAAGTGTTTGAGTTTCACTTTCTCACTCTCACCTGTTGGTTGAGAGAATTTTGGAGCTAGTTCCTCCACCAAGGAATTCGACTCTTGAAGGTGGGAAAGTGGCCTAGGAGAATCTATATGTATGATTTCTCTTGAAGAGAAGAAAGTTGAACTTTTTGTGAAGGAGGCTTGCATGTAATAATCTTTTCAGCTAATATAGAGATAGGTTGCAGCTATTTTCAAGGAACACTACCCTAGTGAGTTCATGGTATTTGTTCTTCATTTTATTTGTTTTCTAATGGTTAAAACATCTCTATCTACATGATATATCTTTTTTATATGGATGCCTTAAAGTGAAATATACAAAATTCTTGTTTCTCAAGCTCTGTTATTTGGTTTTCATAGTTATGTTTATGTCTTCCTAAGCTATGAAATCATATTTACTTATGCTCATTAGTTTCTTCTACACTTTCTCTTCTATACTACACTAATAATATTATAAATACACCATTTGTGGCTCCTAGACCCATTTGTGGCTCCAAACCCTAAGTTCAACAAACCCTAAAACCGAAATTTTCACAAACAAACAAACAAATACATATATCTAGCCTAAAATTTATTTGCTTTAAAGTCATATCACTGATAAAAGACTTAGAGAGATCCCTCTCACGCTCAGCAGGGATAGCTACTAAGATGAAGTGGTTTGAGGTTACCCTTCTCGATTTCCTTTTCAGCCTAGGAGATTGTAAGGACTAACATTTTCGGTGCCATTGTCAGGGAACGATTGTTAAATCATTCTTGGAAAATATCTAAGAGCTTTCAAAGAACTAGTTTTGTAGTTCACAACTTCCAGTATTCAAAGATAGGTTGAATTCATAAATTTCATTAGTTTTGGGTGTATACATTCTGGCTTCCAAAAGGCATACTAGGTCAAACTCTGACCCAAATCCACCCTTCATTGTTTAACATCCAGAAAGACTGCTCAAAAAACTTAGATTACCCATCAATAAAAGTGCAGTTCAAAAAATCAAAAGAACAACCTCTCTTCCTAAAAATATGTTTGCCTCTGAGAAAATTCCTTTTGATGAGCAGATAGAATTATCTCTTTCTAGGTCGAAGTAAGAGTCCTGTATTTCTGAAGTAACATTAGAGCCTTTACAGGTTGAAACTCTCTCTATTTCTTCAGAATCTTTTTCTGCTAAAACTGATCATGAACTATGGTTGAATTTTGACAAGCTTCAAAACCTTGCGGGCCAACTCCAGATCACTACTAAAAAATCTTTTGTCCAATATCAACTTGAATACCTAGCCATAACTTCATCTTTTGTTTCGCCTCCAAGAACATCTACTGCATCTCCCAAAACTTCATTTTCATCATCTTTCATACCACCTCCATTTGTTCCAGCTTTTCCTATACAACCAATTGTAGTAGCTTCACCATGCCCATTAGTAACATCATCCTTACCTACACAACCCATTGTAGTTCCTCAATTATCTCGAGTAGTCATGGCGCGATTTTCACCTCTCTTACTGCCTGCTCAACTTGCTTCTTTGCCTCAAAATTATGGTTAAAGACTCCCTTTGTTTGATGGAAGTGTAGAAATTACAGCTCAACAACATGTTGACAAGTTAATAAATTTCATTGATTTAGAAGAAATTGATGAAGATAATGCCAAGATGAGGATTATAGCTCAAAGTTTCTCGGGAGATGTTAAGAAATGGTTTTGAAGTATGGCTGCTAATTCTGTTAACGGTTCTCAAAGATTGATTGAATTATTCTTAGCTTGTTGGAAAGAGAAGAAAAATTCATTACAGATATTGGCTAAGTATAATTCGATGAAAGGAACTCAAATGAAATAGTTCAAGAATTTATGGCAAGATTCAACACATTGTACAATTCCATAGCTGATGATATGAAGCCTCCTCCTGGTCTGACTCTTCTTCATTATCCTGATGCTTTCGATCCAGACATGGCATATTAGCTGAGAGAGAGAGAGATCATACTACTCTTGAAGAGATGCAGCAGAATGCAGTCAGTGTTGAAGCCAATTTTCTCATCAAGAAGTCAAAATAAAAGCTAGAGAGGGTTGAGAAGAGAGTTGTCCTTAAAGAAGAACTCACATCATCTTCTAATGTAAAGCTTGGCAATTCGATAAAAAGTATGGAGAGGATGATGGATAGAATATCCATAATTGACTGACGAGAAGAACCTTTAGTGAGGAATCCTAACTTTCACGGATAGCAACAACAATAGTTTAAAAATCTACAAAAAAGATCAGTGAAACCAAGATCCTCAAGGTCAAGTAAGATCTCCATTTCAGCAAAATTATACTGAAGGCCAGGAAGAAGATGAAGAAGAGATTTTAGAAGCAAATCACTTCTTTCAAAAAGATGAGTTGCCTACTTTGCTAACAGAAGAAGATTAGTTTTTTGAATATTCTCTCATACCAAGTGATCAACAATTTGTGCTTGGAAGTGGCGATTTGTGGGTTGTTCAAACTGAAGAGTACCAAAGAGGATATCAGAATGCCCTTAGCCATCTTCAAAAGTAGTACAATTTGAGGGATAGAAATGTACCTATTACTCTAACTTAGAAAAGACAAAATGTAAAAAAAGACACACCAAGCAAGGAAACTGCTCCTGCAGGTCAAAATAAAGAAAATGACATTGTCATATTGAACTGAGACAAAACAATTGAACCTTATACCAGCAATGTGAGGAAAGACAAAGAGTTGCGGAATGAAAGCCACAAGAAGGAGTCACAAGCTAAAGGCCAAACAGAAAAGAAGGATATCACTACCAAAGAGGTAGAAAAGCAATATAATCTTTTTAATTTGGAAAATGAAATTTCTAAATTAATGATTGTTATTTCCTTCAATGAATTAGTGAGGAATGACAAATATAAGTTTCTGATTACAAATATGCTTAAGGTTAACCAGATGTCTGATACAGTTAATGTAGCTGATGATGAGCCAACAATCCTTTTTGGTCCAACCTTAGAAGGATCTCTCGAAGATAGTGAAATCCCTCCTTTTTATCTGAGTCTTAAACTTCATTATTTTATCCTTCATAATGCCATGCTAGATTATGGCACCTCACATAATCTTATGCCTAAAGCCGTCATGGATAAACTAGGATTGAGTGTCACCCGACCGTACCATGATCTTTATTCCGTTGATTATGGGACAGTGAAATACCTTGGTCTCATTAAAGACTTGGTAGTGTCCTTGGACAAAATCCTAGCCAAAAATGTACTCATGGGTGTAGTAGTCGCTGATATTCCGCCTAGGTTTGGCATGTTGCTTTCAAGATCTTAGGGAGAAAAACTAAAAGGCACTCTGCAACTTGAATTTTCATATGCCACCATCCCTGTTTTTGGTCAGTTACAAAAACACTATAGGGAAAAGAAGATGAAATTTATGATCAACAGTAAGGAGAAGCTAGTCAATCATCCTATACATGTTGTCCATACTGATCTTGATTCTTTCATTTTATTTAGCGATATAAATTTTTTTGATGATGAAAGTCAACTAGTGGAAATTTCATAAAGGTCATGAGTAGCATGCATGAAGTTATTATAGCGTAAGGTAAAGAGGTTAGTGAACAGTGTTTGCAGCCAACAAATCCTATTGAGTAAATTGAAATAATAATGCAAAAAACAAAGAGTTTTGAGATAGATGGTTAAATTCCTAAAAAGCAAATAGTTCAGTCTTCAGAAATCCTTTTTCTGGATGAACAAAATGGTCTTTGGACCATGGAGATCGATGTTTCCTTTGGAAGAGAAGGAGTAGGGATTGGTGTCTGGATACATTGTCCATTACATTAGTGAAATAAAATCCCTCGAAATGTGAGAATGAGTTCTTACAAGTTGGCTTTTAAGTGTTCAAACAATGAGGCGGAGTATGAGGCATTAATTGTTGGCCTCAAAATTATGAAAAAGTTGGGAGAAAAAAAAGTTTTATGTTTATGGCAACTCCGAATTAGTAATCAAACAAGTCAAAGGGGAATACCAGGCCAAGCACCCAAGAATGAGAGCTTATCACAATGTTGTACTTGACACCCTCAAGACTTTTTCAGAATACACTGTCTCTTATTCCTAGATCTCAGAATGTCATAGCTGACTCACTAGCCACTGCAGCAAGTACGGTGAAGATTCCTATTCATCCTAATCATAAGTACTCCATCCATCTCATACATTGCCCAACCGTTCCAGATGACATGATATTTTTCCAAGTGTTTGGGGATGATAAACAAATAGGCAATTTTCTACAATTGGAAGGAGAATTTCAGAATTCTCACATTGATGATGAATCCAATTTGAATGATCTAGACATCCACTCAGCTAAGATTGAAGTATTACAGCTCAAGGACAACAACATTCCAAGTGGCTTGGTGCCTTTGGAAGAGTTATTTGATCGAGATGATGTCGCCAAGAAGCCCACCATGGTTCCTACAAAAAAAAGAGTTGAAGATGTAAACATTGGCACAACTGACAATCCTAAAATGGTCAAGTTATTAAAGTCCTTATCTCCTGAAACAAAAAGTAAGTACATGTCTTTAATGAAAGAATTCACTGATATATTTGCTTGGGACTATTCAGATATGAAGGTTTATGACAAAAGTATCATTCAACACACAATTCCTATTAAGCTCGATCAAAAGCCATTTCGCCAGAAATTAAGGAGGATCAATCCCAAGCTACTGCAATCAATTAAGAAATAGGTAAATAGGCTTTAGAAGTCCGAAATCATATTCCCTATTCGATTTTCTGAATGGATGTCTAATCTAGTGCCTGTAAGAAAGAAGACCAGGGAAATTCATCTATGTATTGATTTCAGAAATTTGAACAAGGTGTCCTTGAAAGACAATTATCCCCTGACCAAGATGGATCACATACTCCAGAGGGTAGTTGGGTCCTCTAGGATTTCATTGCTAGACGGATACTCTAGATACAACCAAATTCTGGTACACAAGGATGATCAGCTCAAGAGAACCTTCACAATGCCATCGGGTACATTCATCTATGCCAAGATGCCTTTTGGGTTTAAGAATGCAGGAGCTACATTTCAGCATGCTATGGACATAGCTTTTGAAAATGAAGAAGATATATTTCTGGTTATCTATTTAGATGATCTTACAGTGTTTTCAAAATATGATGAAGATCATTTACATCATTTAATAATTGTTTTTCAGAAATGTTGAAAATTTGGCATCTCACTTAACCCAAATAAGAGTTTGTTCACCATGGAAGAAGGTAAACTATTGGGACACATCATCCCTAAATATGGCATCCGCATTGATCCTGCAAGGGTGAAGGCCATAATTAGACTTCCCAGCGAACAAGAAAGAGATTTTATTTCAATGGGAAAATGAATATTTTGAGAAGATTCATTCCTAAGAAATCATTTCATGCAGTGAAGTTTGCATTATCTACTTTTCCTATTTTGATTAGCCCATATTACACTTCAGATTTCATAATCTTTTCCTTTGCCTCTGAGCATACATTAGCAACAGTCCTAATGCAGAAAAAAGATCAGAAAAATGAGAAGCCCATAACATTTTTCAATTGTGTTATAAGAGATGCAGCACTAAGATACAATATCATTTAAAATCAGGCCTTGGCTTTGATGAAGGGTCTCAAGGATTTCTGAGTTTATATTCTGCATTCTCACACTATTGCTTATGTTCCTACTACAACATTTAAAGAAATCCTTGTGCAGACAAATCTTGAAGGCAGAAGAGGAAAGCGGATTGCAGCTATGCTAGAGTATGACTTGGAGATAAAGTCTACAAAGCTCATCAAAGTACAAGGTTTAGCTAAACTCATGGTTGAATCAAATCTACATGCACTAGACATCAATTTGATTGCTGCATTTTCTGAAGAATAAGAAGAAGATGATCCTTTCCTAAAGGTGTCAGATATGTTTATGTCCTCACCTTGGTATTCTGACGGTGTCTTTTTCTTACAGCACTTGAATCCTCCACCGAAAGTCCCTAAAGGTAAAGCTAGATCACTGAAATTGAACCCTTCAAAATATTATATTCTAGATGGTGTTTTATTTTGGAAAGATCCTGGTGGTGTGCTACTAAATTGTTTGGTGGAAAATGAAGCTAAGGATGTCATGAAGGATTTCATTAAGGAGACTATGGCAATCATCACTTTTGGAAAACTACAGCAAACAAGATCTTAAGAGCTGGGTTCTATTGGCCCACCCTCTTTTCTGATGTATACAAAATAGTCATGAACTGCAATGAATGTCAGATTTTTCAAGGAAAGAGAAAGCTTTTTCCATTACCATTACAACCCATTTTAATTTTAGCTCCTTTTCAGCAACGAGGTCTTGATTTCATTGGCGAACTCCATCCTTCATCTTCGTCACAACAAAAATGGAAATTGACAACCACCGACTACTTCACAAAGTGGATTGAACCAATCCCAACCAAGCAAGCTATTGATTCTGTCATCATTCAATTCATTGAGTCTAATATTTTGTCTATATTTGGTTGCCCACAAAAAATAATTACCGACAATCCTACTTCTTTCAATTCGAAAGGAATGGTGGACTTCTATGCCAAATACCATAATGTGTTAGGACATTATACTTCTTATCATTCGCAAGGGAATGATCTTGCTGAATCTTCCAATAAATTCTTGGTTAACATCATCAAGAAGTTTCTAGAGGTGAACAAGAAGAACTGGCATAGAAAGCTCATCAATGCCTTGTGGGCGGATAGGGTCAACACTAAAAAATCAATAGGTATGTCCCCTTTTTAGTTGGTGTATGGAGTTGATACAATGTTTCCTTCATCTCTTGTTGTCTTGGTCATGAGAATTCTATAGGAATTGGATAGTGATACTAATGACATACAAAGGAGGATAAATCAGTTGATTCATTTACAACAAACAAGGGAAGAGGTTCTTTGGAACACATTCAAACTCCAGGAGAAGATTAAAAATATTTATGATCGCAAGACCAAGGAAGACTATTTTAATCTAGGGGATGTGGTTCTTCAATGGGATGCTAGGAATTAAGAAAAGGGAAAACACGACAAGTTTGAAAATTTATGGAAGGGACCTTACAAAATTTTTGCCTTCATAGGGAAGAATGATTTATTATTAGAAGAAATGGATGGGGGAGATTATTTAGGAGGAGTGGAAATGGTAGGCTTCTCAAGCACTACTATGTCTGAAAAAAGTCCTGAAAATTCATCATCATTGTATATATTGGTGTGTATTTTATTTCCAACAATTTAGGTGGTTATCATAGGAGTTTGAAGCCTGAAGTGAAGGCCCTAAGGCTTCTTGGGTAAGCTACTGTTTTGGTTTTTATTTCACTTTTCAGTCTTTGTCATGTTAGAAGGTGAGTCATTTTTAAGCCAAAAGTCTATTTTCATGCATGTTGACTCCATTACCCAATGGACAAGGCTACTTGGTCTACGGTGTTCTTGACACCTCCAAGGAGCTATCATCCCTAGTTGGAGCTAATGTTAGTGTTAGTCTTGTTAGCCTATCACCTAGATCAAATGTGCTTTTACTATGCTTGTCGAGACTATCAAAATCAAATTTTTTATGTCGCTACGTTTACACAACAAAATTTGGTCACTGTTTGGTCAGTCTAGAAATGAGGTCAACCTTTTGGAAATTCACATATGCTGGTCAACTATCACATTTTTATGGAGTTGCCATAATAAAAACATATCAGTCATCAACATCATCCCATTTAGTTTCAGGTCATCCATTAGGTTGGTAGGGTTTCCAAGGTCCATCATTTTCATGAATAAATCTAGTAGTGAATAGAGCATGACAAAAAGCTCTTGTGTATTGATTTGTGATTTATCACACATTCATCATGTTCTCATGGTCAAAAAGTTCTAGAAGAAGAAGTTCCAACACTCAGGAAAGTGAAAAGGCAGCTCAAGTTTCAGTGGTAAAGGTAATTCTGCTTTCAAAAGTGAAAAATCAGTTTTTAAAGGTTTGTGGGTCCCATTTCCTTTTCAAAAAGGGAAATAGTTTTGCCTATATAAACTCAAAAGCCGCCAAACTTGGTTCATTTGCCTCCCATTCACTCTTGAGAATCGAGCTCTCCCATCCAAAAGAGAGAAAAAGTTGATTTCTAAGGAAAATTTGAAAAAAGCCTAGTGGCATTGTGCATAGGAACAAGGTGCTACACACAGAGGGTCGGCGCTACGCATAAGATTAAAGCTGTGCGCATGGGACAAAGTGTCCAGAAAACCTCCAAATCTCTCCCAAACTTCATTTTTTTTGGCTTGCAAACTTAATTTCATTGATTTCTAAGCCAATAAACAAGTAAGTACACAATCATTCTCCCTCATTTTCTTTTCAAAATCATCTCGTGCCAATGATACTTTAAATTAGGGTTTGTAGTGAAATTTTTCATGGGAAACGATAGGGTGATAATGGCTATTTTTATTTTTAGTTTCTAAAACATGTAAAATGTTGTCCTACACCTACATACATGTTTAATAAACCACTTTCAACCATTTAATCCACCTCAAAACAAAGTTTTACCCCTCAAAAAATAAAACCATAGCTCATTCCTAGAGGTTTTTTGGGCATTTTTCATTACAAACCTTGTTTTTCCTCCTTGCAAGAAAATCACTCTTCCACTGTTTCTTCACTCATTTTCATTAGCTTCCAAAGTTCATATTCACCTTTTTTCAAACCTCCTCTATCATTTTGTCAAAACCCACCTTCACATCATTTCATTTCCATTCATACCTCACACTTTCCTTCATTTCCTTCTGCTAGGGTTTTTTGTCATCATGGAGGCAGAATCTTCACCAAACAGGAAAAGACATCATAAGGGAAGGAAAATCCTTAGATATAAGCCATCAAATTGTAATGAAATCAACTCCTATCATTTCATTAAACATTGCTTCAAGTATGTTCATTGCTTTGAGTTTTGCAAAAGAGTGAGTGAGGTGGGGTTTCATGAACAATTAACAGATTGGGTGGCAACTCAGTTGAAAGGTGAAACTGTTGTCATCGATGGTGTTGAGTTCATTTTTTTAGTGGCCTCCATCTCACTTGCAATAGGGTTACCAGAGAATGGTGAATACTGGTTCAAGGGAATGAGCCTAGATCTTGAATACTACAAGCCTTTCTTAAAAACACCATAAAGGGAGAAACATGATCGCCAATGTCATGTAAAGCAGCTTGAAAATAGGCTCAAGGAAGAGAAAAACGACCAAACATATGAGGGAAACTTAGAGATGCTTTTTTGAGCATCTATGAAGGTTTAAAAAACACATTTTTACAACTTATAGTCAAATTTGAGCAAATTCTGAGCAATTTTTGACCTAAATTTAGAAAATCAGTAGCTCTAGAAACACAATGCCTTAGCACTGCACTTTTTCCTCAGACATCTATTTCAAGAAAGGTCTACATTTTTGGAAATCTCTTGCCATCCTCTAAAAACTCATTTTCCTAGATTTTGTAGAGGTGGCTTAGGTTTGGAGAAAAGTGCAAAAAAGTGGCAAAAAACTAGCATTCTAGACCTTTTTTTGATAGTCATTGCGCATAGGGAGCGACCTTGGGAGAATGGTTTTTTGAAGGCCTTCCCATGGTCCAAATTCAAAAATTCAAATTGTTATTGAAACGATACTTGAAGGGATAGTTGACCATTCTCTCAGTTTTGTATTTTGACCCCTGAAAGGCACCTCAAAATCATCTCAAAGTCGGTGTTGCACATCTGCCCTTTTCTGTGTTTTAATTTGTAAATTTCACTGTGTAAATTTTGTAGTTTCTAGTTTGACTCAGTCAAAGTCAATATTCTCTATGTAATGGCACTAGTTTCAAGGCTAGGTGATATAGGCATGAATCAATGTACATCATAGGTTTTTTCTATGTTTATTAGGCCTCATAAAAGAAGAAAACTCCTAAACAAACTCTCCATGAAGTGTTTGAGTTTCACCTTCTCACTCTCACCTGTTGGTTGAGAGAATCTTGGAGTCAGCTCCTCCACCAAGGAATTCAACTTCTGAAGGTGGGCAAGTGGTATAGGAGAGTCTATATGTATGATTTCTCTTTAGGAGAAGAGGGTTGAACTTTTTGTGAAGGAAGCTTGCATGTAATCATCTTTCCAGCTAATACAGAGACAGGTTGCAACTATTTTCAAGGAACTCTATCCCAGTGAGTTCATGGTGTTTGTTCTTCATTATATTTGTTTTCTAATGGTTAAAACATCTTTATCTACATGATATCTCTTCTTTCTATGGAGGCCTTACAGTGAAATATACATAATTCTTGTTTCTCAACCTCTATTATATGGTTTTCATAGTCATGTTTATGTCTTCCTACGCTAATGAAATCATGTTTACTTATGCTCATTAGTTTCTTCTACACTTTCTCTTCTATACTACACTGACAATATTTTAAATACACCATGGCTTCTGATATATAGCTCCTTCTCATATTTTCTCCTTCACTCCTACAGCCTAGACCCATTTGTGGCTCCAAACCCTAAGTTCAACAAATCCTAAAATCCAAATTTTCACAAACAAACAAACAATTACATATATCTAGCCTAAAATTCATTTTCTTTAAATACATATCATTGATAACAGACTTAGAGAGATCCCTCTCATGCTTAGTAGGGCTACCTACTAAGCTAAAGTGGTTTGAGGTTACCCTTCTCGATTTCCTTTTTGGCTTAGGAGATTGTAAGGACTAACACCACCCACAAACGTTGCATTGTCCTCTGATTAAAATCCAAATATAGATTTAGGGAAAGCAAATGCAACTTTCTTTCCTCACAATTAGAGGAATATAAATACGGAATCCAGAATCTAGTAGAGTAAATAATGTATAAAAATGAGTGTAACATACTTGGATCTCAAAGAATCTGATTTCCATATGTTTTTGTAATGATTGCTACAAAATTAAAGGCTCCAAATACTTTAGAGGTAGTGCTTCCATTGAAAGAATAAGATTTTTCTGCATTCATTTTTTACTGTGCTATGGATTGAAAAATAAGCAAGTCATGTAGGAATATTAATCACAAGGATGCATACTTTCACATATGGCTCTCACTTGCAACTTTATTTGAAAACGACTCACTGAAAACAAACCTACAAGAATAGATCCACGCACCATGTATAGGTTGTATACCAAACACAAGATCAAGGAAAGCAAGTTTATGTGGTGAAGGGAATGGAAAGATGGTGTCTAGGACAAGAATCTTGCAATAATGAATACGATGATGAATTCATACAACTTTATGGATAAATTTGGATGATAAATCAAGTAGATGAATTGCACACACTCACAAACATATGCAAAATGGTTAGTTGTAAGTCCATTCATATTATATATTCATTTGGCCCTTATTGAGAAAAATCTCTTTGGTCGAGTTACTGATTTGAAATTCATAATTTTTGTGGAAATATAGTACAAATGAACATAAATAATGGATAGGTGACTTATTTATTATCATATAACTTCCACCAAAAGGGGAAAAGATATCCAAAATTAAGATATTCAAGGCAGAATTAAGACAAAATCCTTCAAGCTCTAACCCCAATAGAGTGGGGCTTGTTAGGGTCATATATTAATAGGATTCATAATTTTGAATTGGCTATGATTAGTCTTGTAATATTGTGCATACTTTTGCTTTCTGCAAAAAATTTTCCCATATTAAAAATAAAAATGTAACAAGGGTAAGTCCTAAAAGAAAAACCAAATGACCAAAAGAAAAGGATCAAAAAGAAAATAAAATATGAGCCCCACCAAAAAGAGATTAAAACAGATTTTGAAAGTGATGAAAAACCAAATGCCACTACTTTTACTATGTTTTGCAAAAATAAGACTGTGTGCAGCTTGTCAAAAATGCCACAATCCATGACGGTCAAATACTTTAATCTTGATTCCTTCATGCATTAAATTTCATGTTGATAGATAGAGAAATAAAGATCTTGCCAAACTATTTAACCTTGGGAGATCAGTAGTTAGGTAGAGAATAATAAGCAACCCATGAGTTTAATCTGAGCTCTTGGAAGTTATAAGGTTAGAATTAGATAGTTTTCTTATCAAAGAAAAGGAAACTAAGGGACAGCAAGCTCAAATGCACCCAATGAATGAAGAGAAAATGCTAGGGTAAATAAAGGGTAGGTAAGAAAAGTTTTGGAGTGCACAAGGTTGCAAGCTCAAATGCACCTTCATTATGCTTAATCCTATATTTCATGTGTAGGAGAAACTATCAAAAGAAAGAGGACATTTACAAAACATTGTGTAGTACTTTGGGTATTTACCATAAAACAAGTTCTACTAATTTCCCCTCATTTCACTCAAACCCTTACATATCTAAGTTTCCCTCCATTACCACTTCATTACTTTTCATTCACTAATTTCCCCTTCTTGATTCCAAAGGATTCATCCCTTTCACTTCCTCTGATTTTAACACATTCCCATTGTAAAAACCTTTTCCCTTCATTTTAACCCAGTTTCACCTTGGTTTTACACTTTTCGCTGGACATTACCCTTTAAAAATCATTCTCCCCTTATTAATTTCCCTTTTTCCCTTAAAAACCTACTAAACCCCCTTATCCTAAGTTAGAATAATGTATCGAGCCCATCCAAAAAACCCTCCCCGATACCCTTTTTAACTTAACCCTTACATTATTCTAACCTATAATCCTATTTTATATATTTAACCCCCCATTTTATAAATCTCGACCCTCATTAAACCTTTGAAATATATTAAACCTGCTGCATTATTTAAACCTGACCCCACTTCCCACTCACCCCTCACAACTCCATTGTGTGATAGCCCTTTGATCAAACACTTCCAGATCCGACAACCCATATCCATATCACATGCTCCCACTGTCCGACAGTTAAAATCTCAAAACCATGCGAGATTCGTAGTTTTTCCCCACGCGCCCTTTTGCTACAAGACATCCCCACATTATATCGCGTGCTCTCAAAAAAAATATTGCCCATCACTCAAAAGCGATGTGATATGCCATAAAACTGCTCCCCATGTAAATGGAAACCACCCACTATTCACACTTTAACTTCGTGCCCAAAGGTCAACTGTTGTCAATTAAAAACCAAAAAACCTCCTTTTCACGCTTTTTACTGTTATTTCCTTTTAAACACCTCTGTAGAGCAATTCTGAACCTCGAAGCTCTACTCAACCATTTTAACCTCACATGCAACTAGAAGACATGGCAGACTTCAAATTTCAAGTAGAAAGACCATTCAACCTTTAGAAACCTCTGCTGCTACCACAAAACCCTATCTGCACACCTAATTGTCATTTTTCTAGGTATTCTTGAAAGAACCAAAATGGCCCTCTATTTAAACAATGCACAGTAATTATAAAAGGTTAATTAATTGAAATTAATTAAAAAAAACCTTCCCAGGCTAATAGAACCCCACTGTGCATCCAAAATCCATTTTCTGCACACTGTATTCACCCTTCCCATTGTTCCAGAACTCCTAACCCTACTCCCAAAGCCAAAGAAAGAGTAATTCAATAGAATAAACCAAATTATAGTTTCCTGGAGCATCCTAAATGAGAAACCCCTACAAACCCCCCACCTGGATGTTGACGACATCCCATTGGCTGACATAGATTTCCAAATTAGAGACACAGCTTCCCCCAACCATCTATTGAAACTCCACTACTAGAGTAAAGACAAATCTTGAACCAAAATGATGACATTCATCTATGGGAATCAAATTTACCTAAATACTTGTTCCCACCGGTATACCAGTTCCCTGTGATCATCCATCTATGCCAGAATTGTTATATCCCAAGCCAAAGAGACAAAGTCTCTCCTAACCATTAGATATTGTTTACAATCAATGCAAAGTCAATAAACCAAATGTTGCAGGTCCAGCCAAACCCAAATCAAACCCCAATTTCCATTGAATACCTCATTGAACTCTATTTAAAGGTGGACACTCCCAAGAAGACTTAAATATTTCAAACTTTCATCCTTGAAGAGTCTCATACCCCTACAAATAGTCCCCCATACTTCCATACTCTGCTACCATTTTCTCTGACAGGGCTAGACAAATTGTGACCATTCTCTCTTGTATTCTAGGATACACCACAGATGAGCATGTAGATGAGCCAATAATTGCTTTCCTCTCAATTTTTTTCTAGGCAAGCCTCTGGCTGCAATTTTCAATTTTGCCCGGTAATTAGCAGACAGGATCCATGATCAACTGACTACACTGCCAAATGAAAGAGTATTCAAATACTCTTCTATATTGTTCCACATCTTCTTATATTTCGAGTCAGATAGATTTCCAGTCGACATCTAAAAGCTAGACACTAAGGGCCATCCTAGATCAGTCATATTTTGGACACCCTTAATCCAAAAGTATTCCACTATTTTCAATTACAAAGAGTTCATTGATTCCTTTGTGCATCTAGTTGCAAATATGCTAACTAGTAGCACTCAACCCATGATTAGTGATGAGATAAAAAGAGTTTTGTAGTTTTTTAAGAACAGTAGAGTAGGAGACCGGTATCTATACCACGACCACACTGAAATTAGAATATATGGATGCCAGCTCACTCCCCATAAGCTGCCCAAATATCTTCCCATGATGATATTTGCATTAGACTATATCATGCAGATTATAAACTCAGATGATGTGAATTTGCTATCATCTAGGAAGAAAACACAGTTCAATATGAAAAACCAGCTTGGTCATTTTATCTGTAATAATAGGGAGGTCAAAGAAGAAGTAGAGAAATGTTTACAGGAGATGAAGTTCAGTAGTAGTTTCAAATTGCGGTATGACCCTTTAGGAGTCATAAACAAATTGAGGCTCAAATTCAAATTAAGCCCTTTTATGCATGAGTCCTGGGTAGACATTGAAAAATATGCCAACCAGCCAGAATGCTTGGAAAGTACCTTGATAGATATGGAGAAATAGATGGATACTAGTTCCATTCTACATGCTCTAGCCCTGCTGGACAAAAGTACAAAGTGGTCCAGGGAAGAAGGTTCTTGTTCAACCATATATACAACACATGATAAATTTGAAATCATGTACAGGAAGAAGCCTAAGCTAAATCATGTCAATGAGCAAGAAGAGTAAGCAGAGATAGTTGGGACAATTGAGACACTTCAAATCATTGATAGAGAAACAGTGGTCAGAGAAAATGTAGCTCCATTAGTTTGAGAGGAAACTCATCAACCTTCCACCTCTAGTACCCAAAGCATTCAAAAACATCTTAGCATAGAGGTTTCTTCATCAAGCAAACCAGTAAATAAGGAAAAGGACATAAAGGAGAAGTATAAAGAGATCAAATTAAGGATCGAGGCATTAAAGGCTGAAACACATGCCCAATATTTCAAACAAAATCCTAGCAATCAGAATAGGTTGATGTAAACTTTTGACATTAAAACTGGTAAAATGAAAATTACCTTTTTGCAGCCTATAGTACAGTAGCCTAAATCATAAGCACACTACATGAAAACAAAATTTGAAGTTTTGGCTAGGGATATTCACCCTATTAATCAAATTGAATTTCATAAGCAGACATGAGAAATGATCTACTCAACAATGACCAACAAGGCCATGAGTGTTCAAAAGCTTCAAAATTCTCTAGACAACATCATAACACAGTTTAAGCTAGAGAAAGCATCCTCATAGGAAAAACATAACAGAATCAAGTCACGGAATACTTGGTTATTGAGATTGGATATAATCCAAATGACATCAAGGTTGCAGAAAAGCTCATAAAGAAGAAAAATGAAGGCATTGCTGCACTTAAGAAGCAATTGAAGTTGCCTCCTTTTGAACATCCACATACCAAGGGGGTTCTAGAAAGCCAAAGCCAGAAAGATGAAATGATGGACCTCATTCTCCAGCTAAATGCTCAATTAAAAGAAATGGAGAATGAATTGGACAATTTAATATAGTTGAAATAGGCCAGCATTGAGAAAGCCACTGCCATTGCTATTTCTACAGTTACTACAACAGTTCCTTCAATTTTTGCATCTTTAATGGTCCCAACAGCTCCACTAGCTACAACACTTCTAGTTGCAACAACAACTACATTAGCAACAAGTTCAACAACAACAGTAACTCATTCTAGTGATGAAGCAGCTAAACTGGTCAAAACCATTGAGGATATGACCATCCAGACTACTAAAATAAATAGACTTAAGGAACAAATCAAAAGTCTAGAGGATGAGAAGAAATTGGCTCAAATTATGTATAAGAATGAAGTTCAGAAGACAAACATGTTGAATGAAAAGATTGGGAAGATGGAAAAAGAATTAACACTGAAAGAGCCACTAGCCCAATCAAAACAACTTTTATGGGCAAATATCACTAACTCAGTCAATGATATTTGGCCATATATAGAGGTGATCTTTGAACAAAATGATTTAGTCAAAGAGGCTGGTGAAGCAATTCAAATTGTTGAGGTCGAACTTGGAAACATGCGAGAAGAAGCGTCTAGAATAATCCAGTTCCTTAACTCAGAGAATAAATATGAATTGCAGGAGCTTGGAGAAACCGATAGAACTGAAATTATTCTAGAGGTGAAGAAGGTAATCACCAAGAGGAACTTGATGATGCAGCTTGAGGACAAATGCCAGACAATGGAGCTAGCTATAGGTAGGTTCATGGTCAAATTTGATGATTTGAGGCAGAAAGGTCTACCTAATTCACTGGTAATTAATGACAGATTAATGCTACATGAAGACTATGACAAGGGAATCAGAGAAGTGGCAAAGGAACAAGCCAACAATTCCTCCATGAAAGGGATGCCTACAGGAAAAGTACTTTACCAGGATTTTGAGAACCTATTTTACCTCCAACACGAGGTAAAGCATCTTTTTGTAAACGAGCCCACCTTTGCAAAATATACAGAAGTAGATGAAGTCTACAGAAGAATGGTTAATATTAAATTACCAGATACAGAGACTTGGGAGAATTTAAATGATTTAATATAAAAAATGCAAGGTAAATAATGAATACAAAGTAGTGAAATTAAAATAGTAGATCAGCGAAGTCAAAGAGTATTAGATGAAAGATTATCAGTCAAAAGGAAAAGTAAAAGAACAACCAGCATAGAGAAATAGCAAAGGAGAGAAAGCAACAAAATATCAAAGTATAAAACAACAAAATTAGTAAAAGAAGGGACAACTAGAATTTTAGTTTCCTAGGTGTCATTATCTTCTTGCATGAAGACATTTATTTTCCTTGAATAAATCCTAAAATAGTTTAGGATATTTTGTAACTATTTTTTGTATAAATACTTCATAATTTGAAGTATAAAGGGTGGATTGTTGAACATTTCTATAGTTACATTGATCTAAAAACCTGAGGGTTTATTGTAAACATTTTCAAGTCAATATACTGGATTGAGTAATAAAGGCATTACATTAAAAGATTCATGTGTTGGGCCACTTCAGTGAAGTATCTTTCATTTGTCAAACTGTTATTTTCTTAAGTATTTTAAAAGCATACATGTGTTTCCAATTTGAATGAAATAACTAGAATTTTACTTTAGAATTTGTTTAAGTACACTCTGTCTTGAACAATAATTCATTTTATGTTTTCTTCTGATATCCAGATTAGGGAATTCTTCATTGCTCCCTAGTTTCGATTGACCTCTTTCATTTCCTTCATTATGCGGTTTGAGGAATCCTTGACTGCTCCATGATCCCGATTGAAAAACCACTTCACCATCCAGCGTAAAAGATCTGAAACTACTCAGCTACCTTGCCCTGTGAACACTATCTTTAGAACTTGATTCAGTCTTGTTTTCTTAACAATTTGGACTCCATTGCCCAATGGTAAAAAGACACTTATCTATCCATCTGAATCAGTAATTCCACCACCAAATCAAATCAAAACCCAATAAATATTAAATAACTAGCCTAAAATCAATTAGCTCAACAAAGTTAAATAATTAAGAGAGAGCCTTCTCTGAGCATTAGGAAGGCTAGATCTTAATCTCAAAAATAGGTTTGTGGTTACCTCTATTATTTCTTTCATGACAACCCTAGTGAAATTTTAGAGTGATAACATAGTGGTGACCATACTGGGGAATTAAGACCTTAGTTTAATAAACCTTAAAGGAAATCCTAAATCTCATCTTTGCACCTTAAGGCCATTTTAGAATTGTTAAAAGGTTTCATTAAAAAATGAAAAAAATTTAAAGTTCTGGCTTCCAAAAGAACATACTATACCAGGGCACATCCATATCCAAACCCTCCTATAATTGTTGATAATATAGACAAAATTTTAAGAAAAAACAATAAAGTAAAAAGTCAAGAAAGTGTTAGTTAGCCAACTAAAGAAAATTCACTTCCTAAATAGTTATCAAACATAGAGGATCTTCAATTTGATCCATCATTTGAGCATTCATTGTTGCGTACCAAATCTGAAACTTCAGTTCATGATACTATAATAGACCCAGCTTTTATTCAATTTATTGAATCAAAGATGACTACTATACATCTTTATTTAGATCAACATGTTCTAGACACTTTTGACAAACTTGATGCTTTGACCTCAAATGTGATAAGACACATAGATGAAGCTTATTTTCAATAGTCAATTGAATTAGTTGCACTAATTGCTGCTACTCCTAAGCCTTCTACCATTCCTTGAGAATCTGTAAATTCATCTTTATTTAGTACCACCTTATCTATTATTTCCACTACATTTAATTCCACAGAATCATTCATCGCCAAGCTCTCTCTTCAACTGGAGTTTTATTTCCATCTCCAAATATTTGAAGCTCACCAGTAAGCCCTTCAAGTTCATCTTCAAGAACTACCACTTTACATCCTAGCCAAGCTAGAATATTAGCCATGGCTACCAAATATGCTCCTTTGACCTTACTAGCTCAAGTACATGCCATGCCCCAAGACTATCAGAGTAAAATCTTTCAGTTTGATGGTACTGGTCAATATGCTGCACAACAACATGTAAATAAAATGAATAATTACTTTGAATTACATGAAATTAATGAAGAAGATGTACAAATGATATTATTTGCACAGACACTAGAGGAAAATGTCAAACAATTGTTTAAAGGCTTACCTGCTGGTCATATTGTTGATTTACCTTCTTTCCATAGATTGTTCATCAATAGATGGGAAAGGAAGAAAAACCTTTTATAAATATTATATGAGTATGAAAACATTAGAAGAGCTCCTAATTAAGTTGTTTAGGACTATTGTACTAGGTTTAACAATATTTACAATGTAATCCCTGCAAATATCAAACCCCCCCCCCCCCCCCCCCCCCCCCCCAAACTTAGCACTAATCAAATTCCCTGATGGTTTGGACACCGATATGTCTTACCAATTGAGAGAAAGAAACCCTCCAACTTTAGAACAAATGCAAAGTGGTGTAGCTAGTGTAGAATGTAACGTGTTGGCTAAAAGAGCCAGGATGAGAAATGAAAGGAGAGTTACCATTAAGGAGGAACCATCCACCTCAAATGTTAAGATAGATACTTTGGATAAAATTTTATAAACGTTAGTGGATAGATTAGAAATTATGGAAAGAAAACCACAATGGGATAATTAACAACAAGGCCCTCAAATAAGAAATCCTAATTTTAGGAAGAATCCCAATACTGGTAAGCCTAGAGAAGGGCCACCTGATCAACAGATTAGACGACCTTTCCAAGAAAACTGTGCTGAAAGTTCTCACCAAAATAAAGAAGATGAAGACACTCAGATTGACTTAATGGGAATAAATGATGGTAATACTATTTTTATTGCCCAAGAAGAACAATAATTATGCATGTTACAACAATTATAGTTACAATCTGGAGAGTCTTTTGATTATAAACAAGGTTATGAATTTTCCATTAATGAATTTCATAAGCAATATAACCTTAGGAGTAGGACAAACACAAAAGCCTTTACTCATAAAACTATCCAAACTCAAACCAAGAAAACAGTGGGAGTGTTAGGCCCCAATACTACTAGGGTAACCCCTTATTGTTATTAGTACAATGCCTTTATTATATTGATGTACCCATGTAGTGCCATATTGTTACTATTGTGCCCCATAGAAGCCCACTATTGTTATTATTGTGCCCTTACATTATTATTGTTATGTTGGCCCTGATTATATTATGATCCCTTAGACTCCTATATATAGAAAGGAGGTCTTTTCATTTGTATCATAAAAGAATTGATCATTTATGTAATGTAAAGGAGGTTTCCCCCTCGAAAAGGCTAAATTCTAAGGCATTCATCTATCTTTTCTATCTTTTTGTGAGATGGTTTCCTAACATTTAGTATCGGAGCTTTGGATTCTAGGGTTTCGCTACTCCAAATAGGTCATCGTGGAATTTTCGCTATAACTTTCTTTCTGCGACATTTCGTAAGCAAAAAAAAAAAAAAACCATTTGAGAAGAGATCGCACTGAACCTTGAGTCTGAATTTTAGAGCTTTTTGCACCATATTTGTGGAGGTATGATCTAAGGAATTTGGTCTTTTTGCAGACTCCTGAATTACATTCCAAACAGGTGACCTGGGGAAAATCATCATAAATTTCTCTATGAGCATCGGATTGAAATTTTGTAAGAAGGTACAGAAAGAGGATGGACTGTAGTTTCTTGTATATATTTTTCAGTGCCGAAGGTTTAAACAGTGACACGTGGCACTTCATACAAGTTTGCTCTTCTGGAAAGGTCTATAATCAGGTCATCTTGGGAGATTGTGCATAACTCTTTCTTAGAGAATCCAATTTGGATTAGACTGGTGGCATTGGAAAGAGGAAGCAGAGGGATACTATAGGTCACAATTTCAGAATTGGAAGAACCAAAATTACAAATTTATAGTCATTTCAATATCGAGCTCCTAAAATCAAGAAAAGGTGATATGAGGAAGTTCGATGCCAAGGATCTGGTAAATTGGATACTTCAGATGGAGCAATATTTTGATCTACATGGTGTACCACAGTTACAAAAGGTATGCATTGCATCTTCATATTTAGAACTAGATAAATTTTTATGGTATAAAGGGCTTTGTTCTTGTAAACAACTTGTTACGTGGTCAATTTTCACGGAGGAAATGATAGCACATTATGATGATACAAAGAGCAACACCTTCTTTAGAGCAACACCACAACAACTGGAAAGAGTAAAAGGGCTTTGTTACATATTGGAAAGTAAAATTATGGCAACAAGGAAGTATACCCCTCACAAATATAAAGATGGAAGTGTTGTTTCTCCTAGCCTTCCACAACCTACAAAGGTTACACCACAACAATTGGAAGAAAAAAGAGA
>APFE031488964.1:267373-282575 GCA_000404065.3 Pinus taeda
ACAGTTGAGGCCACGGGCACTAATAGGTGATCAACAGGTAAAACCCGTGATCTCCGCCCGAAAATAAGGAGTTTTATAATTTTTTAAGTGTTTTAATACATATACGCAGGTTGGGTATATATGAACCCGCGTATACATGCGTTTAACTCAGGGAAATGTCACGTACAGGGAATAAAACACTATTTTTTAGATTTTGGACCAGGTCTGGAAGGAGGGGTTGCTCTAGGCCATGAATGCAGCATCACAAACCATAATGGTGAGATTTGGAGCTATAACAAGAATGATTGATTGACTTTTCATAGGAAGTCTGGTACCAACATTCAAAGATTTGATTGAATAGAGTTTGGGGTGAAAAGAAGTCCATTTTCATCATTTGAGATTCATAGCTCAGTAGTTGTTGAGTACAGATTCGAATACTAGAGTTTGTAAAGGTTTTTTAAATCCCCAGATTAAATTTGATTGTTGGGTTTTCTCAAGACAGATAGATGATTTGATTTCTTAAAAATTTGCGAGTATTAATGTATTGATTACTCCACTAATTATTATAAGGAAATGATTAAACTCTAATCTAGCGCTGAAAAGAGAAAGCGCAAGGCAATTCGTGCTTACAAACCCCAGGTTGACAATTAATATTAAGGGATTTAATTTGACAAACTAAACGCTCAACATTTTGGCATCGCTATCAGGTAGATTGTCATTTCTTATTCTGGTAATCACTATCATTTGAGTTTCAGGATCTTGCAGAATTGTCAGAGGGCGGAAAGAGTATGGTAAGACATGAATGAATAGCCACGCATCCACTTTTGTGGGGTTTCTCCAAAGTCTGACTGATCATTGTTTGTTCTTGAATTTCTATTTCCTTTATCTTTATGTGTAGGAGTACAGGTATACTAGGGATAGTAACAGTAGATTCATTTCCAGTGCTAGTTTTCTTGCAATTAGCAGTTTTTAATTCATTTAGATTAACAATTCAAGCTTTGAATGACAAAACATTTTTGGGGTGCTGTAAGAGCCCTCTTTTGTACGAATCCATGTTACGAAACAGGGATCATCAACAAGTAGGAGAAATTCAAGAATGATTCAGATCTTGAAGAATGTCCCTCGAAGCATTTTCTGAAATCCTAGCAGTAGTTGGGGTATCTTCTTCTCAAGAAGAGTTATTCTTGACTACATTTAGGAAATTATATGCCTCTCCACAGCTAGAACAGGATTTGGAAAGCTCCCTTGAGTACTCTTGCATATCTACCAAGCAGATCAATGATCCATGCACCAAATCCGATGGGGAGCATTCAGCTAAACCTAAGATCGAAGAGATTTCACCATGCCCAGGAACAATCGTTGTGTGCATTCCAGAGACCGATTCTCCAAGTTTTTCTGGCATGACCGAGGAGGACATTCAGAGTGGTCCAAATGAAGAAATAAGCCAATACCACCAGGATTACATCGAGCATTGGTTTGAGGTTACATTTCATTCAAAGCACCACTCTCATCTTCAAATACTATCTGCATCATATCTTTCAAAGTTGCTAACTGTTCGTGATCATGTACCATCTAAAGTTTATATGTTAAATCTCGGCATGATTATATCTTTGTACCTGATTCACACATGGCTTCATTGGAAGTTCTCTTTCACTTGAAGGAAGATGTATTCTCTTCAATATAGTAGGAAATTAAGTATTGTAATAAATAAACAAAATAGTAAAGAGAAAAATAAGTTCTTTTGTGAAAACCAGCTTGTTTGGCACAACTGGACAAGGATTTTTCTTGAAAACTAGATAACTAGTGGGCAAGGTTCCCAATTAAATTTGTAAATTTGAATGAGTTCTTCAAACCATTTATCTTTCATGTCATTATGTTTTTAATTGAGTTGGTTGATGTGGGATTCCATAAGGCCCACCTGCCAACAAGCCTTGTCCCATCGACATTAGTACATCATCTGGGACCAAGGTTAGGGTTAGATAAGGTACCTAGGAGCCTGCATGCCTTAATAATAGGTATCCTTGTCATCTACTAAGGAAATACATCAATGTTTCTTGGTGGATCAATCCTGCAGCCCATTCGACTTCGAAAAATCTATTCATGGTTAGTAAAATGTACCTAGTTCCTTGATTCCCATTGTCATCATAGGTGGGATATCTCGCATTTGTTAATGACTTCCTCAATGGTTGGTAATCCAATGATTCTTGCTTATGTTTGATATTGACACCATTTATTCACATAAGCAGGATTTCACATGATGTGTAGCAGTTGAAGACTATATGGTTTTGTGATCTCAGTACAAATTTGCAGCAGTGTGGACATTTGTAGCAACATTTTCTTTTCATGTGGCAGTCATCTTAGCAGCTTTATCATCATTTGCAGCAGTGATATTCCTTCTTTGTTTGGGGACATACAACTCCTTAGGCATGGGGGGGAGAAGGGGACCTTCATTTTTCAGCCTCCTTTACTATCTCCAGTTCAACCTTCTTTAGCAGATCCATATACACATCAACAACATTCATTCCAACTCCAACTTTTAGCTGTGTTCTGGTTCATCTTCCACTTCAGCAAGTACATCAAAAGTAAAGGTAAAACGTGAGTTAAATTTGGCTTATGATTCTATAATTCATTAGAATGTGAAAAAAACTTAATGATTCAGCACTTCTCATCCCATGCATTTCATCTTTCATAAACCATCATCCTTTTCTCATCCTTCCATTCACTTCGCATATACTCTGATTACAAGACCATGTTAAAAACAAAAAAATTATCGTGCATTGATAAAGCAACCTCTATGATGTCTTCTCCTTCCATGATGAAAACATTAGGATGAAGTCATTACTTCCATTAAATGATAAAGGAAACCACCTATAGACATTGGTCTTACGAAGATAGAGTATCATTCGCCCATTCACCATCTTCATCGCCCATCTCTCCTTCGCTCGTCCCTTTCTTTTCCTCAATTGGTATTGCTTAGTAAATTAGTGTGACCTATTAAGTATAAAGAGTGTTGCTCCATAAGAACCAACACCTTCAAATACCCAAGAAATGTTGTCCCACAAGAACCAACATTTACAAAATAATGTCAATAATCTTTCAATGAGCAAGTATTTGTTTGCATGAGGACATGAAAAATCTCAGGCATGGGGGGATGATGGGCCTAAAAAATGCCCATGTTTTCATCATGCAATATCACCATTCATACCCTAAAACCCTAGGTATTTAACCTATTTCATACCCTAATTCCATCATTTATCGCCAAAACACATCCTATGTCTTGTGGTTCATTATCATTACTTTTATTAGATTTTCTATGATTAAATATGAATATTCCATGATTTACTAATGGTAGTTTCGCCAAGCGCATTTTCGCAGGGTTCCATTGCCAAGCTTCTTCATGAGCCATAGAGTACGAAAATGGCCAATTTGGTGCTTTTGAAACTTTCATCATGCATCCGGAGAAGCCGAGAGAGTTTATTGTCAAAAATGGTGTTTTAATACTTTTCCATAACTTGGATTGCACCAGGTCACTCATGTGGGCCTCTAGAAGGAAATTCATAAATTTTCCCAAATCTGCAATAATTTTCAAGCTTCCAAATTCCGCCTATATTTGCATGAAGGTGAAGGAGAATGAGGAAAATCTTGAACATGAGTTTTCATCCTAGTATAACCCATTTACTAACCCTCAAACAATTTTCTAAAATTCCTTCTAGTTTGGAAGATATGCAGAGTTCTCTGAGGCCAATTTATACAAAATGTCTCGATTTGTACTTAGCAGTCAAATTCATATTTGCCTATTTTGATGCCATAGTTATGGTTTGATAAGTTCTTGTCCTCCATTCATGCATTGATCAACATCAAAATCAACTATTAGCTATTCGAAGGCTCTCTAGAAGAATTGAATCTTGCATCTTTTAGTTTGTTGTTATGTTTTCTTTGGCACATAGTCATGTTTGTTTTCATCAACAGCGCTGTATAAAGCCAAATATCTGCATGTATGCCAAGGAGGAGGTAGCACTGAATCTTTGAAGCATTTTTTGTACAATTGCGATTCAGTTTTAATATAAAAGTGTCATGCTGCTCTTGCTCTAAAGTCAAGTTGAACGCGTTAACGGAACGCTAAAGTTCATGTTTTAAATTATGATCAAGATCATTTAGTTACTGTAAGTTTATTAGCCCCAAGTGTGGCCAGGCCCATCCATTTGGGATTTCTTTGTACTTGTATCAGAAGTGACACTATGAACTTAGTTACATTCAATTTCCTTTTTTTATTTGCAAGATGGTTTGCTTGGATTGTTGATTGATTGATTGATTAATAGGTATGATTGCAAAGTATTTATTGTATTCATGAGTTGCAATTAGATTTCAGTGTGATTTTGTGCCTTCTGAACTAGAGCTACTCCATTTCCTTGATTTACCCTCACCTTGAATGCATTGTATGGTTGACTGATACACTGATTTTTCACCAACAGTCAATGTCGATAGTCCCTAAATATTTCAACAGACATAGATGAATAATGATCTTAATGGAATAGGACAGGTTTGGTCTATTTCAACCTCTATTTCTCTGAAAGGAAATGACTTGAATCGATCCAAATTGTAGCATTGTAGAGGCAATTGAATATAGGTTATCCCTTGATTGAATGTTTAAATACTTAATGAACTTGATTAAATGGATTGGATTGGTAACTTAAATAAAGATCTATGGTTTACACGGATGATTAATTGGTTTATTTCATTTAATATGTTGTGGATTGGTACATAACATTGCAGTAACATTTATATCGTCAAAAGACCAATTATATAGTTAACATTTTCCTCTTCTATTCATATAATTGCCAACTTCAATAGTGAATTGATTACTCTTCCCTACTTCTGTGCAAGAATTAGTCTTATTCGAATGGTTGATTCCTTTATTAGATCATATGTTTCGGGTATCTACTTTATAATTGAATCATTACTTGGATTTACAACAGCAAATTGGTTGGGATTGGTATGATTCCAGAATAGATTTAGGTGCAGTTCTTCTGAATAAATAGTTGGGTGTTAAATAGGATGAACGTTAGAGTTTCTTTCATTACATCAAGTCCTATAAGTGATTCATTGAAGACCGAACAACATGATAGAGTAAAACAAAGCAATTCTTCCAAATTGGTACTTAAACCCTGAACGTTAATTTGGAAATAAACCCTTAAGTACAGAATGATTGGTTGACTGAAGTACTATCAGAATAGATCACTCATTTAATTAGTAGTTGGATTGCTATAGATTAGTTGTCATTGTTTCTTTGGGAATGAATTGTTATTGCATCAATAGTTTAATAAGTTGAGTGGTTATTATCACAGTTTGTTTGATTTCTTTCAGTAAGAACTGTTATCATAGGATGCTTGTTGAAGAATGATTGAGTGATTTTTCATAGGAAGTATGCTACCAGCATTCAAAGATTTGATTGAATAGATTTTGGGGTGAAAAGAAGTCCATTTTCATCATTTGAGATTCATAGCTCAGTAGTTGTTGAGTACAGATTCGAATACTAGAGTTTGTAAAGGTTTTTGAAATCCCCAGATTAAATTTGATTGTTGGGTTTTCTCATGACAGTTAGATGATTTGATTTCTTACAAACTTGTGAGTATTAATGTATTGATTACTCCACTAATTATTATAAGGAAATGATTAAACTCTAATCTAGCCTTGAATGGAGAAAGTGCAAGGCAATTCATGCTTACGAACCTTGAGTTGACAATTAATATTAAGGGATTTAATTTGACAAATTAAACTCTCAACACATGCCTTTAGATTGAACTTTAAATGCACAAACAACATGGAAGAGTATGAAGCCTTAATATTAGGATTGCAAATTGTAACAAATCTTGGAGCAAAGAGAGTTTCCATCATGGGAGACTCTGAATTGTTCATAAAACAAATTAGAGGAGAGTATTCTATGAATAATCCTAGACTTAGCCAATATAAAGAAATTGTAATAGCTCTCGTTAAAGAACTTCTTGAAAATGATTTTGCTGCTATTCCTAGGAAATAGAACATGCAAGCTCACAGTTTGGCTACTTTTTCCAACACTTGTAGATTACCTTTTCAATCCAATCACCACTACACTGTAGAGGTGAGACACAGGCTTGTTATACCTAATAATCTGAAATATTGGCAGATGTTTTCACAAGATTCTCAAATATATGATTTCATAAATGCTGAAGGAGAATTCCAAAACCGTAACATAGATACTGCTTGTACAGTAGATGACACTATGGATAGTGAAATAGATACAAATGCTTTAGATGTAAATAAACCCACTAAATTCACTAAAGTAGAAATAGATAACTTAGAAAAAGTAGAAATAGAAGAAGTAGCTTATGATGATTCTAAGATTTTAAACCTTAAAAATAACTTTTTGCCTGAGGGATTAATCCCATTAGAAGATCTATTTGATTCAAATGATGTAGCTAGGAAACCAAAGATGGAGCCTTTAAGATCAGACATAGAAGAATGCAACCTAGGAATAGAAGAAAAACATAAGCTTGTTAAGTTATCTAAAGCATTACCTCCAGCTGAAAAGTTGAAATACATAAGTCTGTTTAAATAATTTAAAGATGTCTTTTCCTGGAGTTATGAAGACCTCGAGTCTTATGACACCAACATTATTCAACATAAAATACCCATCAAAGAAGATAAGAAACCATTTAAACAAAAGCTTAGGAGAATTAATCCAGTTCTTATGCCATTAATTGAAAAAGAAGTAAAAAGGATGTATGAGGCACAAATCATAGCACCAATTAGATATTCAGATTCGGTCTCTAATTTGGTCACTACTAGAAAGAAAACATGATAAATCATATTCTGTGTTGATTTTAGAAACTTGAACAAAGCATCACTAAAGGATAACTATACCCTCCCAAAAGTGGACCATATTCTCAAAAGGGTAGTATGGTCATCCAAAATTTCATTACTTGATGGTTTCTCTAGATACAACCAAATCCTAGTTCAACCAGAGGATCAGGAAAATACTTCATTTACCACTCCCTACGGTACTTTCATGTATTTGAATATGCCTTTTGGATTGATGAATGTTGGAGCAACATTCCAAAGAGAAATGGATATAGATTTTGCAAATGAAATCCATGACTTTATATTTGTTTACCAAGATGGCATCACAATGTATTCCAAATTAGATAATGAACATTTAGATCACCTAAGAAGAGTTTTTATTAAATGTAGAAAA
Source organism: Pinus taeda (assembly GCA_000404065.3). Lineage (NCBI taxonomy): Eukaryota > Viridiplantae > Streptophyta > Pinopsida > Pinales > Pinaceae > Pinus > Pinus taeda. Next base: position 274,584 of record APFE031488964.1, read on the forward strand.
ATTGGCATTTCTTTGAATCCCAAAAAGGCACTCATTGGGCTAGAAGAAGGTAAACTCTTGGGACACATAATTCCAAAAGAGGGCACTAGAATTGATCTAGCTAGAATAGAGGCAATCCTAAACATCACTCACCCTAGGAACATTAAAAAATTACAATCATTCTTAGGTAAAATAAATTTTCTTAGAAGATTCATTTCTAACTTAGCAGAACTAATCATAGTATTGAATAACATGTTAAAGAAAGATTCAACACTGAAGTGGACAGTAGAGGCTAAGAATTCTTTTAAGGCAATCAAAGAATCCCTTACTAAAACACCTGTCCTCATAAGCCCTAATTTCAAAAAATATTTTATAATCTTTTTCTTTGCTTCAGAACACACGATTGTAGTCGTCTTGTTGCAAAAGAATGATCAGGGTTATGAGCAGCCTATTGCGTTTTTCAACAAATATTTAGAATATGCTACACTAAAGTATAATATAATGGAAAAAGAGGCACTTGCTTTAGTGAAGGCTATTAAAGATTTCAGAGTGTACATTTTATACTCACACATCATTGCATATGTTACAAATTTAGTAGTAAAGAACATGCTAATACAGAATGGGATTGAAGGAAAGAGAGGCAAATGGATTGCCACTATTTTGGAATATGATATTGAAATAAATCCTACAAAACTAATCAAAGGCCAAGGCTTAGCTTAACTTATGGTTGAATCAAACTATCAGGCCTTAGATATAAATTTCATTGGTGCTCTAGATGATCAAGAAGAGATGGTGACTCCACAAATCAGTGAAGCTTTTTTAGACTCACCTTGGTATACATATATCATATTTGTTTTACTAAATTTACAAGCTCCTCCTGGTTTATCTAGAACTAAAGGTAGATTCTTGAAAATTAAATCAATGAAATATTGTATCATAGACAATGCTTTATTTTGGAAAGATAATGGTGGCATTTTGTTGAATTGTTTATTAAAAGATGAAGCTGACAAAGTTATGTAAGAATTTCATGCAGGAGATTGTGGAGGACACCTATACTGGAAAACAACTACTGATAAGATTTTAAGGGCGAGTTTTTATTGGCTCACCCTTCTTGCAGATGTCAAGAAATATGTGACCTCCTATCACAAATGCCAAAACTTTTAAGGCAAGAAAAAGATGTTACCTTTTCCCCTAAAACCCGTCTCCACAGAAATGCCATTTCAGCAATGGGGTTTAGACTTCATTGGTCAAATACACCCATCCTCCTCAGCCCAACATAAATGGATTTTGACAGCGACTGATTACTTCAACAAATGGATAAAAGCCATCCCTTCTTGACAAGCCACTGATTCTTTCATCATCTCATTCCTTAAAAACAATATCCTTTCAAGATTTTCAAGCCCACAAACGCTCATTACTAATAATGTAATTGTTTTTAAATCAAAGAAAATGGTAGTCTTTTATAGCAGATATCACATTACCCTTACCCATTCCATTGCCTATTACCCTCAAAGTAATGGACTTGCAGAATCCTCAAACAAAAGCCTTGTTAATATCATGAATAAATTGTTAGAAGACAATAAGAAGACTTGGAACAAAAAATTGGTTAATGCCTTATGGGGAAATATACTAACTACAAAAAAGTCCATTGGTACATCTCCTTATCAACTAGTATATGAAATGGATGTTATTTTTCCATCCTCTTTAGGAGTACCAGTGATGAAAATGATTCTAGAGCTGCAAATAGGATCAAATGATATCCAAAGGAGGATAAATCAAACAATACATTTGCAGCAAACTAGGGAAGAAGTCTATGTCAAATCCCAAGTGATCCAAGATAAAATCAAAAATATTTTTGACAAGAAAACTAGTGCTGATGATTTTTACATAGGTGAAAAAGTACTCAATGGGCTTCTAGAAGAGAAGAAAAGGGTAAACATGGAAAATTTGGTTTCCTATGGCAAGACCCATATATCATTTATGGTTATAGAGGTAACAATGCATTTTTCTTAAGGCAGTTAGATGGAACAGATCTACCAGGTGGACCAGTGAATGGAAGAATGTTGAAGCATTACATTTCCCCATATTAACATTAGTTTAGTTGTTTACCTTGCTCATTGTACATAACATTGCAAAGTTTAGATTGGATTGGATGATTATATTTTAAAGTTTAAGCCCGAAGAGAAGGCCCTAAGCTTTCAAAGGTGTATCATCATATGTATGAATAAAGAATATCATAGAGAAGCAGTTACAAGGAAAGCACAGTCAAAGTTTCAAAGGTTACTAATATTAAAGTTCTTGATATTTCACCAGGAAATTCCATTCCCATGTGGAGCCACTGTTAGGGTCCTATAATAATAGGATTCATAATTTTGAATTGGCTATGATTAGTCTTGTAATATTGTACATACTTTTTCTTTCTGTAAAAAAAATTCCCATAATAAAAATAAAAATGTAAAGAGGGTAAATCCTAAAAGAAAAATCAAAGGACTAAAAGAAAATAAAACATGAACCCCACCAAAAAGAGAATAAAATAGATTTTGAAAGTGATGCAAATTCAAATGCCACTACTTTTACTTTGTTTTGCAAAATAAGATTGTGTGCATCTTGTCAAAAATGACACAATCCATGATGGTCAAATGCTTTAATCTTGATTCATTCATGCTTTAAATTTCATGTTGATAGATAGAGAAACAAAGATCTTTCCAAACTATTTAATCATGGCAGATCAATAGTTAGGTAGAGAATAATAAGGAACTCATCAGTTTAATATGAGCCATTAGAAGTTATAAGGTTAGAATTAGATAGTTTTCTTACCATAGAAAAAGAAATTAAGGGTCAGCAAGCTCAAATGCACCCAATGAATGAAGAGTAAATGCTAGGGTAAATAAAGGGTAGGTAAGAGAAGTTTTGGAGTGCACAAGGTTGCAAGCTCAAATGCACCTTCATTATGCTTAATCCTATAGTTCATGTGTAGGAGCAATTGTTAAAGTAAAGAGGACATTCACAAAACATTGTGTAGTACTTTGGGTATTTACCCTAAAAACAAGTTCTGTATGATTTTAGGCCTAAATACTAAAGTTCATTCACTAATTTCCCCTTCTTGATTCCAAAGGACCCTTCCCTTTCATTTCCTCTCATTTTAATGCATTCCCATTGTAAAAACCCGTTCCCTTGATTTTAACCCTGTTTCCCCTTGGTTTTACATTTTTTCCTAGACATTACCATTTAAAAATAATTCCCCCCTTTATTAATTTCCCTTTTTCCCTTAAAAAACCACTAAAACACCTTATCCTAAGTCTAAATAATGTATTGGAACCCATCCAAAAAACCCTCCCCGATACCCTTTTTAACTTAACCCTTACATTATTCTAACCTATAATCTTGTTTTACATATTTAACCCCCCATTTTATAAATCCCAGCCCCACTAAAGCTTTGAAATATATTAAACCCGCCACATTATTTAAAATTGACCCCACTTCCCACTCACCCCTCACAACTCTGCCACGCGATAGCCCTTTGATCAAACACTCCCAGATTTGGTGGCTCATATCCATATCGCATGCTCCCAGCATCCAACAGTTAAAATCTCAAAAGCACGTGAGATTTGCGCTTTTTCCCAAGTGCTCTTTTGCTATGTGGCATCCCCACATTATATCGCGTGCTCTCAGAAAATATCACCCATCACTCAAAAGCGGTGCAATATTCCATAAAACTACCTCCCCGTGTAAATGGAAACCACCCACTATTCACGCTTTAACTTCGTGTTGAAAGGTTAACCGTTGTTGGCCAAATCCTAAAAGCCCCCTTTTCACTCTTTTTACTATTATTTCCTTGCGAACACCTTTGCAGATGAATTTTAAACCTCACAACTTTGCTCAACCATTTTAACCTTACCTGCAACCAGAAGACACAACAAACTTCAAATTTCAAGCAGAAAGACCATTTAACCTTCAGAAACCTCTACTGGTACGACAGAACCCTGTCGGCACACCTAATCATTGTTTTTCTAGGTATTCTTGAATGAACCGGAACAACCCTCTATTTAAACTCTACACAATAATTATAAGAAGTTAATAATTGAAATTAATTAAAAAAAACCATCCCAAGATAAAAGAACCCCACTGTGCATCCAAAAGCCATTTTCTACACACTGTATTCACCCTTCCCATTGTTTCAGAACTCCTAACCATACTCCTAAAGCTAGAAAAAGAGTAACTCAATAGAATAAACCAAATTATGGCTTCCCAGAGCATCCTAAATGAGAAACCCCTACAAACCCCTCACCTTGATGTTGACCATCTTCCAATGGCTGACAAAGATTTCCAAATTAAAGACATAGCTTCCCCTAGCCATATATTGAAACTCCACTGTTGGAGTAAAGACAAATTCCTAAACCAAAATGATGACATTCATCTATGGGAATCAAATTTTCCCAAATACTTGTTCCCATGGGTATACTAGTTCCCTGATATCATCCCTCTATGCCAAAACTGTTATATCCCAAGCCAAATGTTAATTTATGGCATGTTTTATGCTTATAACAGTTTACTTCTTTTTCTTATTATATTCCATAGATTAGCAATCACATGTACATAAAGTAAAGTGCAGATAGAACATTAAACGATTGACAGAAAACAGGCCAAGACAAGAGGCACAAGATGTGGCGGATAACTAGGTACAAACCCCACAATGTGTGGGGAAACCCTTTGATTAAATCTTCTTTTATCTTCAATAATTCAGTGGAGAGAAGTATTACAATAAATCTGATTCATATCAGTAGTAGCAAACCCTAGATCAGCAACATCAGCATTAGCAGCTTCATTATCAAACTAGGGCAGATGATATCTCATAAACCGTTCGTCGGATTGACTTCATTCCACCACCAAAAGTTGCAGACTTCAGAGGAGATCCAGATGGACTTACAGTACAGTTCCAAAGAGGATATATTCTAATCCACGCAGGCCAATCTTTACTTCTGCAGTTGCAGCTTCAGTTTCAGCAGTTTCCGGCTTCAAACTAGGGCAGTCAATATCTTGCAAACCGTTCATTGGATTGACTTCATTCCACCACCAAAAGTTGTAGATTTCAGAGGAGATCCAGATGGAACTATAGTGTAGTTCTAAAGAGGATATTTTATGGTCAACACTGGTCAAACTTTGGATCTGTAGTTGCAGCTTCAGGTTCAACAGCCTCCGGCTTCACATGTGTGAGACAGAGAGACCCTTTTCTGTGCAGTAGAGAAGAGATTCATTTCTACGCAGTAGAGAGAGAGAGAGATGTGATGAGATGAGTGAGTCCAAATGAGGAAAGGTCCTCTTATATTTATACACAATGTTGGTGTTTGAATAGATGCGACTGTTGGGCTTCTGAGCCTACATGAGTTGTAGGTCGGCTTGATAATAATTCCATAATCAAAATAAATTCATATCTCCATGAATACTTATCGGAATCAGATGATCTTTATCTCAATCCTACACCTATCGATGAGAGGAATCTAATAAAAATATTATTAGCCATGAATAAGATGACCCACATGAATTTTTTCCCTAGTTGCCAATTTTAACACTCGCTCTCAACTAGGGAGAACTTCATCTGCAATCTGCCTGTCGGTCATTACTATTCATCCATCAAACGCACTGCCCTATATAGCCTAACCCTTGCCCTGCTATGCTCTATTTTCCCAGTTCTACTTTGTCTTGTTCTGCCCTGTACTGATTTGTATTGTTTTGCTCTGTTCTGCTCTGCTCTTGCATTATTCTATTCTACTCTACTTTTGTTCGAAATATGAAGAAGAAGAAATGATCGAGGATGTATCATATTGACTCAAAGTCAGTCTCGGAGTATGTACCACTGGTCCCAAACCAATCTTAACCAACCCGAAGTCAGCGTCATAGTGAGTACAACTCCACTGGTCCCAGACCAGTATCATCCTCCACTGACTCAAAGTCAGTCTGAGAGTACGTACCACTGGTCCAAGACCAATCTCAATTGACCCGAAGACAGCTTCATAGTAAGTACCACTCATACCACTGGTCTCAAACCAGTATCGTAGTCTCAGAGAGTGTACCACTGGTCCCAGATCAGTTTCAACTGACCCGAAGTCAGCGTCATAGTATGTACCACTCTCACTAGTCTCAGCCCCGTATTGCACTAACACGAAGTCAGTCTCAGAGTATGTACCACTAGTCCTAGACCAGTCTCAACCAACTTGAAGTCAGCGTCATAGTATGGTACAACTCCCACTACTAGTCTTAGACCAATATCATTAATCCCAGATCAATGGAGGTCATCCTAGTGTAGGGAGTACGATAGATACAACGATGTGTCCATCGGTACTACTATGGTCCCTAACTTCATTTCCCTGCTCATTGATCAGATGAGAGGTACTTCCCATGAGTCCCAGACTACATGGGTAGGATGCCTCGACAGGAGAACTAATCAATCCTATCCTCACAGTAGAACACATCAATCCTACTACAATCACCATGGAGAACACATCAATCCAGGCCTCGTAGGAGAACTAATCATCCTGCTACACAAGAGAGAAAATCATCTTGTTCCATAAGAAAGCGAATCATCTTGTCCCACAAGAGAGTGAATCATCTTGTTCCAGTGCGCACCACCAGGGGAGGGTGAGTCACCCTGTGGTCATATGTTGCTCCAGTAAGAACCGCAAGCCCTTAGAGCTCCCAGAGCTCAATGTATGCAACATGCAGGACCCTTGTACAAGGGTTTCTTGATGACTCCAAGTTGTTTGGGAAAATCACAGATTAGATCTTTCCTCGAGGCTTTGACAAGGTGTATCGACCTGTACACCATCTTAATGTGATGGAGCCTCCTTGCTCATCGACTTGCCATATCCCATATGATGTCTATCTATTGGAGCAATCGAAGAATATGGGATTCCTCAATAATCGAATCCCGCCTCTGGTTATTACAGAGAATCACAGTGGTGTCCAATCTAAATCCAAACAGCTCACTGAAGAGTTTTCGCAACCAGACTGCCTCATAGGAGGCCATGCTAGCAGCAATATACTCTGCTTCGGCAGTGCTCAAAGCCACCGACTTCTGATTCCTGCTCATATAGGATATAGAAGTAGATCCCAAGGAGAAACAACACACGGAAGTGCTCTTATGGTCCTCCACATTGCCTGCCCAGTCAGCATCTATGTATCCAAATAGTCTCACATCTCCGGCAGTGTATCTTAACCCATAAGTGATAGTGCCATGAAGATATCTCAACAGATTCTTGGCCTCAATCCAATGTATGTGGTGGATTTCAACGATATTTTGACTCAACATGTTGACTGCAAAGCATATATCTGGATGGGAGTTCACTAAGAACATTAATGCTTCGACGAGTTGCTGATACTCGGTAGCATTTCGTAAAACAGGTCCAACAGCACTACCATTTAACTTCTTGAAGTCAAGCTCTGTTGGGCCTCAAAATCATCCCTATTTTCACTCCATTATTCACCAATATCTTCACATTCTACCTTCATGTCACCTCCATTCCACCTCCATATCATTATGTTTACCTCATAACTATGCTTTTCCAAAGTTTATTAATTCTTAACATTTTTAAGTGAATTTATGGCTAAAACTTAGAAAATAATATGCTTATGCTTATACCTAACAATTAGAATGAGTTTGGTGACATGTGTAGGTACAAAGGAAGCTTCCAAGGCATCCTTATGTGGCACTCTATGCTCAAATTCGAATTTGAGAAGATCATGAACCTCATGGAGAAGATCATGGACCTCATGGAGGAGATCATGGAAGATAGGGTTATGTGTCACCATTGGTTGAGAAATATGTGGGTCAAAGGAGAGAATAGTGGGTTTACATTTATGAGGTTGTTATCATAGTTTTTGTATAAATAGGAGTACCTCCTCCATTCCAAGGGGAGGACTCTTAGAGCATTGTATCCAATTGATGATGGAATAAAGCTTCATTTGACATATATTTTCATTATGTAGTTTTAGAAATAGTTTTCCATTATGTAGTTT